>CAXKVV010001010.1:0-35893 GCA_964058805.1 Schoenoplectus triqueter | reverse complement strand
ATGCAAGCAAACACCTGCCCCTTGCATTCAACACAACTTCAAACTGATATACAAGGTGTGGTGAAATTTAAAAAGAACATATTTGAGTTCGTATAATTGAAATGCTATATATCTCCATGTTATTGCTGGCACAGTTTTTTTTATGTTCAACTAAATGATTAAGCATAACCAACGAATTAGTAGTTCTTTTGATGGACAGATGATTACTGAAATATCGTTTATTATGTTTTAACCTCGAAGATTTGTCATAGTGGTGTTAGAAAAACATGTTAGGAACTTAATTAGGACGGGAGAGGAGCTACAGTATGACAAACTCAGCCAGTGCCTGAGCTTGATTTTCAGAAGTATATGTGTAAAGAATATAGATAAAAATTATATGAGGGCTTATATATATAATTAAAAAAAATTAAACCTACCATATCTATATATTTGAGAATCTAAGGCCTACTTTACTAATTGGAGTTGTTATATTTAGTATGAAGACTTGTTGTGCTTAGTATGAAGACTTAGGATGTCATTGTATGAAGACTTATTACTTCATAGCATAAAGAGTTTATGTTATTAGTTTAAAGACGTGGCAGTACAGTTTACATTCATGATCGCAATATTATTCAGTTTATAATTGTATTTTTTATTTCTCACGATGAGGCCAGAAGCCACTTGGTTAATGGCTACTGAAATAAACCTTCTTTTAATTAATTAACAAAGTCAGCAGGCAAAAGCCTGCTACAAAAAAAAAAGACGTTTCATTGTAACTTTATAGATTTGTTATTAGTATAAATTGTTGAAAAATGAGCATTCAGTAATATATTTCATTTCCTGACATGCTATTGTAGGTTTAGGGATTTCTTGTACTTTGTATTAAGAATTAGAAATAAAAATCACAAGACTTGAAATTTTGAGGTTTAAACTTGAATAATAAGACATGCTATGGTAAATATAAAAACTTCAAATAGCATATTTTAAGTCTTAGGAATTCATCATGTAACGATATTTCAGAAAATATCACTTCAAAATTAAAAGTTCATAACATCCATACATCTGGATTAATTCCTGTCTATACTAGTTGGTATATAGACATATGATATTATATACATTAAGAGTTGGCCTTTTCATATGTTCGATACTAAGACTAGGGTTGGTGACCACTGCTTGACCTTCTAAAACAAAAAAAAAAGACTTGTAACTTTAGGTATTCAGATATATATAATTAATATTAAAGCTTCAGATGTTAGATATAAAGACTTTAAAACCACTCATATGACAGTCTGAAAAACGTTAAAAAAAGCAAGTTATATTGGGTACAAATGGTCGATCCTTTTTTTTTTTGGGTTCCAACTTATAATTCAATCATGTTATTCCGAAGGAATGCAAGTTATATTGCGCAAGTATTGACAATTTCAACAGTAGAAGTTTTATGATCTTATGATAATGGCCAATCAAAATCTTAATTAAGTAAACATGCATTTGATACATAGACTACGGAAACAATTAATCGAGAATGTATTTAGATTTTTAATTTTTTAATATGTTTCAAATATACATATCATAAAGGTAGTGAACATTTCATAGTTAACTAAAAATGAAATATATATGAAGGGAATTAGGAATGTTGCCGAGCTAAAAGAAGTGTTATAATGAGTAGCAGACTAACAGTACTGTAGCACAGTGTTAGCTGTTAAATATTATTTATGTAAGAAGGAGATCGGTTGATAATGGGTTAACTTTGACAATAAATCTCGAAGTAAATGTAAAAAAATGATTTTTTTTATAGATGTGTTTTTTTACTTATGGATTGATGATTATTCAAATTTTATATAATTTCATTATCATTTGATAGTTCAACAAAGTCCTTTAAATTTTTATACAATTTGCAATGATTTCAATTTAACAGTCTTTGATGGACTATCAAATGATAATAAAATTGAATGAAATTTCAATGAACATTAATCCATAAGTAGAAGAACACATCTATAATTTTTTTTCATTCATTTTTTTTTTAATTTTTTTAAAAACTCATTGTCAAGATTATCAAAATAATTCATTGCGAACCTATCCCTTCTCTTTATGTAAAGCTCTGATATCTAATTATATATATCCTAAAGTCATAAACTACGGCAAAACCGCGTAATATCTTGCATAGGTCACATGACCCTAATGTGTGCAGTTTATAGTCTCTTGTAAGCTTGGTTATTTTAATTTTTAGCTGCTACGCTACACGTGTAAGCTGTTCAAATCTGTAAGACAATTTATTTATCTTTTTGAATTCATCTAAGACAATTTATTTGTATCATATATTCATATCGGCGCACGATTTGCTCCTATTAGAGTTTGAGCTTCTCAGGAGGTGAATGGAAGATGACTGGTACACTACAAATATATAATATATATAGCTTTAGTCTACTTTCATCAGCCCCGATTAGCAGACATTATTAGCGCCTTGAAAAGGCTTCCTAAGAAGCTTTGTCAAATGTCAAACAATAATATTAGATTATTTCAAATCTGCCCAACATTGAAATAATTAATTATTAGAGTCAGATGCACGTCTCGTGTTGCTTTTGCACGATTTTCTTTCCATTTTTACAATAATGACAGTTTAACAAACGACTTTAGTTAGTAAAATGGCAAGTACTTTATATAATGAAATTTTAAACAGACTGAAAACAAGAATTATTACACAAAAAAAGTATAAAAAACCAACCAACTAAGAACAAATTATTATTTTTATTTTGTGTAGAACGGGTGACTTATTTTCACCAAAATTAGTCAATTAATCTGGTTTTTGCCCGTTCAACAATAGAAGCAGTCGTTGAAGCGAACCAAATTAAAAGGAATCCGCCGAGGGGTGTTAATGAGGATACAGTGCAACAAGTTGGTGCAAAATATTTCGTTATCATATCCATTTAAAAAATTCTTATCAATACCTTATCCTTACCAGTAATGTTAATGGGTAATAACAGTAATTACTCAATAATTTATAATTTAATTATTTTTTATCAAAAAAATATAACAAATAAACAAGTATATATTAATTTAAAATATTATGTACATAATATAATAAAACAGTAAAAATATGATTATTGATTTTATTCTTTTTGGAAGAGTATAAATTAATATTTAATATAGATAAATCTCTTCACAAATTATTAATTAAATAATTATATTATATTATATTGTACTATATGAAATATTATACATTAATTAATTTATAACAAGAACAGTAATAATTTGTTAATAATAATAACATAACTTTATTTATAGGGGATGAATTCTTGATGATGAGTTATTTTGACAATCTTGATAATTAATTTCAATTAAGTGCAAAATAAATCTTAAAAATAGAAAAAAATATAGTGTTTCAAATTTCATGCAATTTTATTATCATTTGATAGTCCATGAAAGACCAACAATATTTTATGTAATTTACAGTGATTTAAAATTAAGAGACTTTGACGGACTATCAAACATTAATGAAATTGTATGAGATTTGAATCACTAACAATCTATAAGTAAAAGAAAATATAAATATTTTTTTTCTATTTTTTAGGATTTTTTCTGAATTTATTTCAAAATTCTTATCAAAATTATCAATATAGTCATTGTCAAGTGATATCTCCCCATATTTATTTAGTTAAATATAAATAAATATTATTATATATAATTATTTACTTTATAGGATAAAGAGTACATAATTTCTTTTATCTATACTCTTATTCAATAAGCTAACGATAATTTTTTCTTACCCTTATCCATACTCACTAAGTTAATGATAAATTCTTATCCACATTCATATATATTATGGAATATAATATGAATAAAATAAACAGTTAAAATAATTTCAATGACAGCCCTACGATCCACCAGATTAAGCTGTTTTGTTAATTTCCATAGACTTCTCCTCTTAAACATTCGGCAAATTGGAGTATGCAGATTTCGGTGAAGCGGGTTAAAATACATATATAACGGGCGGGAAGAGAAACAAAAATACTGCAAATGAAATAGCATGAGTACAAGTTGCACGAGAAATTAGAATCTCTATCGATCCTCATTCATATATGTGACATGGGGTGAGTCACCCAAAAAGAAGGTATTAGGTATATATGTACTATTAGGATCTTCAATGGATGTCTGTAATAATTGTCTAATTCAAAAATCCAATCGGGATCTACATATATAAATTTATTCGATCTTGGAAAAAATTAAGAATTTTGTTATTCTACTTTTTCAATGGTACTTTTTTCTTCCAATTAATTGAAGGATAACAAACTCAATCTCATTTCATTTTCCTCTATTCGTTCTCTTTAATTTTCTCTCTTTTTAAACTCAGGTCAGACGCTTGGCAGTTAATTAGCACTTGATAACCGATTTTGTACCGTTGGAAAATTGATTTAAATAACTTTTGTTGTTTACGTCTATACAATCTATCAAAAGATAGTTTTCAAATATAAAAGTAAATCCTAAATGTGATATCCATATCTAAAACTTATAGCGTGTATCATATTTATATCAGGTAAAATTTGTTTAGTCATCCATTAAAGAATGATTAATATACAACCATAATAAAAAATATGAATTGTTTCGTGAAAATGTTAAATAGATTTCAAATGCTTTTAATTTTATACATGTCCTATTCAAATAATTACGAAATGTCTACAATTTTAACTTTTTAGTTTATTAATATGTATAATTAGCTCAAATCAGCTCAGAGTTGATACATGTCCTATCTGAATATTCAAGAACTCATCTACTATCTTAACTTTTCAGATCAATCTATTATAAAAATTAGATATACCCTCTTGCACTGCACTTAACTTTTAACCATACAATATTTTAACCTTAATAGGTCTCTAATATATATGTATGGAATCCCACCATCTAATTGAAATGTCTAAACATTCAGTGAGCAAGTACTTTCTAAGATTGAGAGCTGTTCATCATGGTAAATGTCAAGGACTGGAGATCTCCAATCTCACTGTGACCAGCAAATCTCTTGTTACACTGTAGTAAATGATTTGAGATTATTTCATCTTTCAAACCAGTGTCTGGCATCAGGCCATCAGCAGTACTGTAATAATCAGCAGAATCAAGAGGTCTCTTTGTGCAACTTAGTACTGGCTTTTCACGCTGATTTCTCTGATTTGATTGCAGTTCCATGAGGTCATATGCAATTTGAGCCTTTGTTTGCATTACTTGTGCTTGCAGGATTGCCACCTGGTAAAAACAAATACAAGAGAGCTCAGAATTTTAAAGTTGAATAATTTTGAGATGAGCATATTACTTTGATATATACTATATAGGATAATTATCTCTGCATGCACGTTGAGACAAGTAGGCCATGATCTATGAATTAAAATGCAGTTGTTTCTGGTTACATGTACATTTGATTTGAAAAGGGAATATGATTCATTTTCTAATACTGACTTTATGCAAAAAATCAGCTACAATTGAATGTATAAAAAATTTATCGTATTTACTTGATTGAATGTGCATATAACATATATATGAAACATTCATAAAGTACTTACCTGCTGTTACAGAAAAAAACATTCATAAAGTACTCAATCATAAACTGGCACAAATTGAGAAAATTAAACACATACCTGCTGTTGCAGAGCGAAGATCTGGGCCACACACCCGTAGACAGGGTCCTTGATCCTTGCTTGAGCCTCATATGCAATTGTGACCACAGCCTCGCACCTGTCAGCCACCGGTAGGTGCATCAAAAGCTTTGAAATATTACTTGCACCAAACACCTTATGGATAGCTGCAAAACGCGCTGCTCCCTGTTCACAACTGAAGTATGGTGCAAAAACACAGTCTGATACACACCGCCTGCGCAAGAACTTGCATGCACCGCAAGGTGAACCAGTTCCAGTTGCCATGTTTTTGTTCATACAGACTAAACTGGTGTCAAGAGAGATGTGCATATTGTATATATAAACTTGAGATGAGGAGACTAGGAAGATGTATGGTTCGAAGGGAACAAGGGTATTGATGGAGAGTTGAATAAAGGGGGGCCTTGGTTGAAATATATTTTGAAGGTATGTGATTTGAATAATGGACACTTTTAACATATTGTATAAAATATGGAGATAAGTTGAATGAGTGAGTTATTGCTATGTATAAAGTATGAATTATGCGCCGAACGCCGCACTAAGAGTAGCTCGATTTGTTATGATGGTGCTTTGTTTATTTGTTGGGTGTAGTTTAGGATCCCGTCGCTTGTTGACGGTGATTTATCACTTAGTATTTTAGGACCAAAAAAAAATAATGAGGAAAAACATCAATCATTTTATTTTTTGGAATTTGATTCTATTGTTGGTGCAATATTAACAAAAGAAAAAGATCCATGAAGTGTGTGGACTTGAATTCTTTAATAGTTTCAGTGTGTATGAACTTTTATGTACGCCTCATTAGTATTTAAAAAAAATTGAAAGTTTCGATTATATACATTTTGATGGGGGTATACATAAAAAAACATGCATAGATAAATGTAAAATCGATGCGAATTCACTTGCATGAACTGATGCTTTTGGAGTCCAATGAACGCCACCTACTTTGGGTCTTCCCTTCAATTATTTAATAGAGAGCAGTTTAGGCTAATTCGTGCAACATCTTTTGTCTTCTAGTACATAACTCTTTTGCTTCAAATAATAAATTTTTAAACCTAATCTCTTAAGCTTAATTGCAATCAACGCCATGTTAGTGAATGGCTGTATAAATCATGTTCCCATGCAGTACTCATGGGCTGCCAATTTTTCCGAGTCTGCCAGGGTAAGCCATATTGGCCTACAACTTAAAATATATATATGAGAAAAGGATCGGTTTATAATGGGTTATTTTGACAACTTTAACAATAAATTTCTAAATAAATACAATAAAAAATCTTAAAAATGAAAAAAAAATTATAAGAACATCTAAATAAATACAATAAAAAATCTTAAAAATGAAAAAAAAATTATATATGTGTTCTTATGCCTATGGATTGAGTGTTATTCAAATCTCATACAATTTCATTATCATTTAATTGTCCATCAAAGACTATCAAATTTTCATATAATTTATAACGGTTCTAATTTAATATTCTTTGATGTACTACAAAACAATAATGAAGTTATATAAAATTTAAATAACCATTAAAGATAGAATAATACATCTATAATCTTTTTTTTCATTTTTAAGATTTTTTTTATATTTATTTAAAGATCTATTATCAAAATTATCAAAATAATTCATTATCAACTCATTCTCTCTCTCTATATATATAACCTAATCTAATAGTAGTATCTCTTGATACTGAGCACAATATAATAATGCCCAAAAATCTCGTGGCTTTTAGCCCACATATCCGGGTGAGGACGCCCCCTCAGTTGTACAAAAAAAGTTTAAAAGGAATTTCATACAAAAGCTGTTCATATTAAATGGGACGGTTGAAATTGAAAATGGTTTTATCTATGAAAAGCAAGCACCATAGATAAATAATAAACACCAATTTTGTGAAGTTAATATTATACATCATGATAAGAAATTACAAGCGGTGTGAAGTCTATATCAATTACAGCATTCTGCAATGGAAAATATTCCGTTGCGTGTTCACTTTTACATAGGAGCATTTACTTTGTTAAGTGTTCTTGTCCAGCTAGCATAACATGTTTCAGCCATTAACCTGTCAAGTTTCTGATCCTCCAGATGTAAATCACTACTTGAAAAAAAATAGCCAGTTTACAGATAGCACCATCTTTTGTCCATAAAGCAACTCCCAAAGGATATTAACTAATTAAACAAAGAAAATTATGAGAACTCAACCGAGCCACTGTTCACAGCGGCGGCCCGCACCTCCACCGACAGCATGGCGGATGCTGATCTTTTCATGGGCATATTTCTCCTGGAGATACTCGAATGCATTGACATCAAGCTTCCCAGTCACCGACTTGCCCTGCCGCCTCCTTATCTGCTGCTCCTTTATTGACCCCCACAGCTTCTCTATTGCCTCCCTCTGCTGCTTTGTGAATCTCTGGAGGTTGTCGAATGCATGCTTCACTAGTATGTCGATTGCTGTTTGTGTCCTGATATGAAAATAGTTTTAGCAAACATTACTATCTTGATGTTGCAATTCTCTGGTATTTCCAATGCCAAGTTTCTTGATTTGAGAGCAAGCTAAATAATTTCTTGACTGATGTAAGTGTTGCAACTGGAATATCAAACATTGCAACTGGAAATATATGAACCAACTGTTTGAGTGCCTATAAAAAACAGGCGATAACACTCGAACAAAGGAAACTTACGCTCCCCGTGTTCAGGTAAGTACACATCTAGCACAGCTTGTGACTAACAAAACCTAAATTTAATACAGAAGTATGACAAGTATGAAAAAGAAAATCATGAAAAACTAACCATGGTATTCTATATCGCTTGGCAGAAATTTCAAGGCATTTCAGTAATGCCTCCCTCTGTAATTTCAAAAATCTCTTCAACTCATCATCATCTTCCTTTTTGTTCAGATTGGAAACCTCTTTCCCTCGTGATCTATCATGTTTCTTTGATTCATTAGCAAACAAATCATCCAATCCAAATGGATCAGCTACGGCATTATCATCTTCTTTATTCTCAGCCCCCATCCCGCTTGCAGGACTTTCAGTTGCAGCAAATGATTCGGCTTCTTCCTTGTCATCATCTGCCGTTGCTAGAGGGAGGTTTGATATAGCTTCTTTAATCTTGGTTACTGTCTTTGAGAACTGTGAGATGAAATTAAGTATACTACCATTAATAGGGTTTAAATACTTTCAGGTGCCATATAGTGTATGAAGATATGAAAGATTACTATTGATGACTTTCCAGAATGGTGAACATAGAAAAAGAAATATCAAATTTGATCTTCTGGTAGGAAGACTTGGCATGCAGGATCACAACATATTTTATGTTGAAAAAAGGTTGTCAAGTTGCTATGGACAATATTTTCCTGAGTATTGGCTTTATCAAATATTTGGCAATTTTATATGGAGCTCGTGATCACAGAAATGGTTTTTAGTACCTCAAAGTAGCTTTTGCCTTGCAAAGTGTCAATGATCAGGCCTGTGAAAGGAACCAATTAAGAATCCCTACAAATGCAACATCAAACCTTATTCTGTTTTTACTTTTTACTTACCTGTATGTCACTTTTACTTTGATCAAAAGTTGAGAACTGGTTTTGATTCATACGAAGAATAACCGATTAACTCATTCGACAGCTAATACTGAGAATCATTGATTATTCTTTTGCATGTCATTCACTTTCAGTCTTATACATATATATTAATTCAATAATACTAGCTTTAATATGGCATCATTACATAAACAAGCCACATCAATTAAATTTAAACCTACCACAAAGCTATCATCAGTATGGAGATCATTTGCATCAACTGCATGCAGTGTCCAAATGGCCAATTGATTCCTCTGTTTCTTGTTGAAATGCTGAAATAAGCAAGAAAACGATCAGCTCAGTTGATGTCAAGAGAAGGCTAGCAAGATACTGTCAGACCCCACATATAAGATACCTCTTCAAAACTCCTATGCCTATTTACAAGTCTTTCTCAGCCTATAATTCAATCGGGATCTAACAGATCGCATGGAATGGAATCAGTTTGCTTCTGTTTGGATAAGATACAAATAATTTTCTACCAGAAAACTTTAATGTGTACCAAACTAACAGTACTAATGCAGTGAATGCTTGGCTTATTATACTCAAAGAAGATTCACAGCTTCATCACATTTTCTGGAATTTTCTTTTGGAAGGTAGGTAGTTGTCTTGTTTTATTAGATCAAATTAGGGACCGTTCCAAGTTACTGATCCTAAGTTGTAATACGAGGATGCACTCTGTCACCCATTACATATGACCCAATATCATCATGAGCATCACATCAGTAACCACACTGATTCAGCAATTAAACAAAAATTAGAGGAAAAATGTTGAGATTGAATGAGTCCACAAGCACCAAACCTCATTCTTGTAGACAAGGAATTGACATTCTAATTCATCATAAATCATATTTTTCCACACGATAATTTTTTTTTATCATGGCTCCTAACAAAAAAAAAATTACCAGCACACTTAGTTAATATAGACCTTTTATATTGTGCTTCAGATTATTTAAGCTTTGCATCAAGATAGAAATGCTGCTCCTAAATATGCCTAGTTGACTACTACTTATAACAAAAATCAGATGAATGTCAAACAAAATAAAAATGAAGTACAAAAAAAATACCTCAGTGACATCCTGAGCTGCAGTGAAAAGTTCATGATAATCGGCACGAACTGAAGGCTCGTTACAAGTTGACAGAGACTGCATGGCTGCCTCTAACACAGCATAGAATTGATTACTTGTCTCATTCTTGATGCTACCAGCTTGGATCAATTGCAATGCTAACTTAGAGGCTTTGCCGAACTTTGATGGGTTCTTTATGTGAGAGGCAATTTTCTTCATTGCCTCTATAACTTGAGTCTCAGAAGCATCAACAGTTGTCCTGAATCTGAGCCGCTTACCAGATGCTGATTGACAGGATGAGAAAATTCAAGCATACAAATGAGTTTTTGTCTTAAATATAATGTAAGAAGAAATTTATGGTGCACTGACAAGACGAATATAGAAAACAACAAATAAGTATTCCATAATTAAAACATGCCATGTTGCAGATGTGTCATTGGGGTCGCTACTAGGGTACTGCTAAATCAGATGTTAGCCCTGGGGCTTCCTCTGATATAAAGTCAACTATTCTCAGATGTAACCTTATTTAATTTCTTTTAATGCTGTAATTGGATGATTAATGACTAATGCAGGGCTAAATGAACAATATGGCTCCTCTGAGACTCTAATTTGATCACAAGGTGCTGTAAGTTACTTTAGGGTAGTCAGTACAAAGCTTCATCGACTCTTGCCAGGTACCAGCAGAGTACCACTACACCACACAATTAGAGAGTATATCATTAAAGTAACAAGGGGTAATAAGTATCTATTCACTCTCAAGATCCTTTAATATAGTTTGGGTACTGAATAGGTTTGTTGAATGTCACTAAGTAACAGCAGAGTACCTTCTACTTAATATCACTAAAAGGTACACCTATTCAGCGGGTATATCACTGAAGCAACAAGTGGCTAGGTTAGGTCTACTAACAGTGTGAAACAAACAGTTCAGCTAATTACTGATTCAATTTCCATTTCAACTAAAGCTTCAGAAAATTTCTATGTCCTTCTTTTGTCTTGCTTTCTGGCGCCTAATTGCAAAAATTTAAGTGAGAACTGAGACTAAATTTAAACAAATTAATAATAAGTCAAACACCGAGGATCCATGAAGGTGTTACAGGACCTTACTGGCATATTTACACAACTAATCACCGACGTAAAAAAAGGATGGTAACACAACCTTCTTCATTTGCCTCAGAAGGTGGATCAGCGAAAGAGGGTTTGCTTCGCTTGAGAGCACTCTTTGGAGCCACAGCTGTCAGCCATAAAAAAATTTGTTAAGAAGAACATACAAAGAAATAAATAGTCCAGAGAATAGAAGGTGGGCGGTAAAGAAGGAAGTATATAAAAACAAACCTTCTTTGGATGAGTCGGAGGGAGGGGGCTCAGAGGAGGGTTTGCTCCGCTTGAGAGCGCTCTTCAGAGCGGGAGCTGGGGGAGGTGTCGGAGCTGACACCGGAGCAGGGGAAGGTGAATTATGACGCGCCGGCGCCGATGGCGGAGGCAAGCCGGCGAATATGTCGTCCGCCATTCTCTCTCTCGCTCTATCGCACTTGAGTTTGGTTACAGAATAGAGACTTGGAGTGGGTCGAGTCGAGGAGGTTCAATACGAAACGAAGACCAAAGAAGAACGAATTGCGACTCCTTAACAGGCCGACGAAAAGACGGCCCAATATTTATTAACAGACCGAAGAATAGACGGCCTAATGTTTCCGAAGTACCGGAGACGGCCCAATGTTTCCGACCACTCCTAGAGACTTGGGTGTTGCGTACTTGCGTTGCCTACGGGCTTATATATATATATAAAAAAAAAGAGAAACAAAGAACACGTGAGAGTCTCTGATCCAGACACAGCACTTGCGCACCACGAGAAAGTAGCATATATATACACAGAACGAATAAATAAACTAGAATTAGGTACAACGAACTTAATAATTAGTTATGTTTAATATTAAAAAAAAGGAAAAACACTCCACAAACATGTATATTGTAGATACTAAGAAGTGTAGACACTATCAGAAAAATTGGATTTAGAACCACCTATTTAGAATTAATTTTTTAAAAAATTGGTGTCAAAAGATTAGAGTGGCAAGTTTGTAAATTTTATTGAAATTATTAGAACCGGTTTTACAAATCAACCGGTTATAATTTTTTTATTATAACCGATTATATGAAAACCGACTCCAATTGAGTAGATTAAAATCGGTTATAAGTAATCGGTTCTAAAGTTTTTATTTTCAAACCAGTATTTGCTAAAACCGGTTCTAAATGCCACAAAAATTAAATTCGGTTATTAATAAAACTGGTTCTAAACTAATCAATAATATTTTAATAATTTTAGTGTTAGTAAAAAGCGGCTCTAATCAATTAGGGTTATTTTTGCTCTTTTCCTCTCACAGCGCCGTTCTTTCATCTTCATTTTCACTATTCACCATTAACAGCACTCTGTTCCTTCTCATCAGCGGCAACAACAGCCATAATATTCATCACAACTACAGTAACAACTAATATTTTTGGATTTTTTAAAGGTAATTCTTTTCCACATAATTTAAATTTAAGTACATTTTCTTATTTATATAGATTAACACCCTTGTTAATCTTAATAGCCATTAATTTGCATAATTATTACATAAATTGATTATATATATAAATAAAATTATATATGTGTAATTGATAGTATTGTCATATAAGACCAAACTATCAAAATTTTTATTAATTTAGGTATGTACTCGTTCGGGATTAATCCAATAGGGATTAATCTCAAATAGTCCCCGATTTGGGACTGCTTTTTAAATATTTTGTCTCATTTAGGATAGTGAACATATACTAGCTACAATTTGGTGTTTGAAAAAATTTGATTAGTATTTTCCCTAATGTTCCTACGTGTACGTACGTATATGAAAATTTATATTGGCGTACTCGGGGAGCATAGGGGAAATGCTGCTAATTTTTTTAAAATATCAAATTGGCTAGTGTGTGTTCACTAATGAGACAAAGTATTTAAAAAGTGAGTTAGGGTGGTTGACCGGCCCAAAAGTAGACCTTAAACCCGAAACCCTAATTATAAGAATGATATTTTTTTTACAAATAGATCACAATACTTGGATGTATAAAATCAAAAGGAATACAATTCAATACTTGAGAGAGATTGATGAATTTTTAGAATGTGCCTCAGAAGATTTGAGAGATAGGGGTGCACAGATACTTTTTATCCTTGTGAAGATTGTCAAAACTTATGGAGATTTGGAAATATCAAACAAGTGAGAGATCATTTAATTCATCGTGGGTTTATGGATCGATACACCCGATGGATACGACATGGAAAAAATATTGAAACTATTAATAATATTAAAAATATTAGAAATATTGAAAATATTGTACGAGATGAATCAGAAGGTGATGACTTAAATTTAGACAATGATGAATGAGATGTATTGGAGAATGAAAATGTAAAAAATATAGAAAATATAGACAATATAGAAAGTCAACAATTGGATGAAATTATGAATGATATTGGAGCAGATTTTGTTGATATATTTGAAATTTTTAAAAATTTGGGTAATGATTCCAATGTGCCGTTTTTTTCAGTTGTACAAAATTTATGAAAATATCTGCTATTTTTTAAATTGTATAACCTGAAAGTTAAAAACGGATTGAGTGATAAAAGTTTTACCTCTTTATTATAACTTTTAGGAGAAATGCTTCCAGGAAATAATTCAATACCGGACTCCACATATAGAGCGAAGAAATTATTATGTCCTTTGAGTATGGAAGTGAAGAGAATTCATGCATGTCCGAATGATTGCATATTATATCGAAATGAGTACAATGATTTGGATAAGTGTCCAAAGTGTAATACTTTACGGAACAAACCGAGAGATAATGAGATAGAAGTTCGAAAACAACCAGCAACAAAAGTATTATGGTATTTATCGGTTGTTCCAAGATTTCAACGTCTATTTGCAAACTCAAAAGACGCTCAATTATTACGATGGCATATTGATGGCAAAAAAGATGATGGAATGCTCCGCCACCCTGGCCACTCCCCTAAATGGAGAAACATTAACAGAATATTCAAGGATTTTGGCGATGAACTGAGAAATTTACGATTAGGGTTATGTACAGACGGGATGAACCCTTATGGTCTTATGAGTAGTAGTAACACAACATGACCTGTTTTATTGTGTATTTATAACCTCCCCCGGTTATGCATGAAAAAAAGTACATAATGTTGTCGTTGCTGATTTCAGATCCAAAACAACCGGGTAATGATATAGATGCTTACTTGGCCCTATTGTTGGAGAATCTGAATAAATTATGGAAAGATGGTGTCAGGATATTTGATGCATATTTAAAAGAATATTTCATCATTCGTGCTGTTATTTTCTGCACGATTAATGATTTTTCTGCCTATGGTAACTTATCGGGTCATAGAACGAAAGGAGCAAAAGCGTGTCCAATTTGTGGTGAAGACACTCATACAATACAATTGAAGAATCGTAGAAAAAATATTTATTTGGGACACCGTAGATTTTTTTAATCAAAATCACCCCTACTGATGGAAGAAGAAAGCTTTTGATGGCAAGGTTGAGCTAGAGAAAGCACCAATATCATTATCCAAAAAATAAATATATTCTATTGTGAAAGATATAAATGTCCAATTAGGTAAAAAGTTAAAAAAAATATCCCTAACGGGGTTTGGAAAAAGAAATTTATATTTTGGGAGCTTCCATATTGGCCGTATTTGGATGTTAGACATTATTTAGATGAAATGCACATTATTAAGAATATTTATGAAAATTTGGTCGGGACGCTATTGAATATTCAAGAAAAAAATGAAAGATGGGGTGAATGCAAGAAAAAACATGGTTTCTATGAGAATTCGGTCAGAGTCAGCACCACAAAAATATGAAAAATGAAATTACTTACCCCAGCGTGTTATACATTATCAAAGAAGGAGAAAATAAGTTTGTTGGAGTGTCAAAAGTTGATTAAGTTTCCATCCAGTTATTTCTCGAATATCTTCAAAAAAGTTTTGATGAATGATCTGAAGTTGATTGGTATGAAGTCACAAGATTATCACGTTTTGTTGACACATCTACTTTCGGTTAATATATTTTATTTAATTTGTATATTTATCATTTTATATGAATTTATTATTTTATTAAATTATTTTTTAAATAATATAGATGATAAATGAGATGTAATGACGCGTGATGAATCTTACGTGTTGTCTTTGTATATTTTATTTTGAGTGTTATGCATTAATTTTCTTTTTATTAATTGTGTTGTATTGTTATTATGAAGTGTTATGTATTAATTTTCTTTTTATTTGGATTATTTTTTTAGAAAAATTGAAAGTTTAAAGATATTTAAATTAAAGTTCAAAATTAATCTGACTTTTTTATTATGATATTTAAATTAAGCTTATAAACATATTTAACTTTTTTATATTAATTGATCTAAATTTTTTATATGAAAATATATAATTATCATTATTATTTGCATGCATTATTCTTTAAATTAAAGTTTAAAAATAAAATTATATATATCGATTTTATAAATATTTTATAGAATGTATATTCGTTTTTTTAGAACCGGTTTTTGTCTATAATCGGTTGAAATCGAATCTCTCATTTAGAATCGATTTTTGTCTATAACTGGCTTTAATTGTATTTTCCAATTAAAACCGATTATACCAATAACCGGCTCTAATTAGGTGTTCGGAAAAAAAAAACAAAACCCGCCTCTCTTCCACTTCCAAATTTCATATCTTACTATTTCTTCCCAAGAAGGCGAGAACTCTCCATTAAACCCTAGAGACCCGCCTCGCCTCGCCCTCTGCTGTCCCGTGCTTCGCTGCCCCATCCTCCGCTGCCCTGCTCTCCGCTGCACCGCCCTCTGCTGTCCTGTGCTCCGCTGCCCCGCCCTCCGTTGTCCCGCCCTCAGCTGCCCCTTGTGCTTCTTCACTGCCCCTTGTGCTAAGGTGAAGAATTTTCTTTTCTTTTATTTCATAATTTTTGTGGTGCCACTCCTTATAATTTTTTTCTCAAAATTTTCAGTTAATCACTAGTTATAATAGATTTCAAGAATATGAAATAAAATATATATGTCATTTGTACAAAATGGTCCAACCAAAATGAGGTTATTTTATGATTTTTAAGATAATTATGTAAAATTCCTAAATTTTTGGGTTTTCATGCAAAATATCTAAAATATTATACCGATACAATGTGACAGTAAAATACAATAAGTAATTTCAAATAACATTTATGTTTCATTTTTTTTATTTGACGTCATTTTAGTTGAGTTTAAAGTGATTTTGACCAAAGAGTTAAAATTATAATTAATGGATAATTAAGAGTAATTAGGGCATTTGGGTGCTCAAAACTTTATATTTTTATCTCAAAATTTATAGTTAGGTTCTAATCTATGTGGAGAATAAGAATATAAAATAAAATTTATATGTCAAAATCATAAATTCCTACAGTTTAATTGGATCTTTTTATTGCTGCCAGTTTAATTATCGTTTGCTTATTTGTAGAAATTAATATACTCTTACCAACCATAGTTCAAAATTTATAAATATACTAATTGAATATCATAATATATCTGAAATTTTTTTATAAATATATTAATTGAATTCTTTATAATTTTATATATTAGTTACAATAATGGAAGAAGGATCGGGAAAAAAAAATCAAGAACGTCTTTGTCGGGTTTTAACGGGAGTAAAAAAACTGATGAGAGACACATTGAGTTTAGAAGTGACGGTGTACCAATTAGTGACAATGCATCAAAATTTGTGAATTATTTCGCTATCTTGGTAAGAGATCGGGTACCATGCACAATTCAAAGTTGGAAGAAGGTCAATGTAGAGCTTAAAAATGAGCTTTGGAATGACTTCAAGGTATATAAAATATTAACTCATAAATCATAAACTAGTTAATGTTGTATTTATTCACTAATTTATTTGTTTATTTCAGGGATGGTGGATCATAAATGACAATAGATATAAAAGAAAAATCCTAATGTTAATGGGCGCGCGTTGGAAGTCTTGGAAAACTAGATTGGTGAGATATTACATCACCAATGCAGATCTGAATAATCTGAAGACTGTGCGATGATTTCAATATCACATTGAAGTAGTGGGAAGAGTTTATGAATAAAAAAGCCAACGATGAGTTTAACGTAACTAAAAAAACTTTCTAATGTAATATTTTACTATTAGTAAATTATATTTTTAATTTGTATTGACATGCGATAAGTACGCAAGCACGAATAAATGCTGAAAAGAATTTACATCCTCACATACTAGGTTCGGGCGGTTATAACACCGCAGAGAAAAAATAGAACGAGAGCGACGTTGTTTTATCGTCCTCATCCTCCTCGGGCATCACATCAAAAGCGAACATTAGGAGCTTTAGATGGTGTTGTTGGGTTTTGGAATGCCCAAATCCCATTAATGCTCAAGTTGCGGAAAGACCATAGAACAAAAATTTTACTACTACTTAAGTTAAGGATTAAAATATGTCTGATAATTACCGAGAGATGCAGACATTTAATCCTTTACAAAAGACGGTAAAATATTATTTTACTTCTAACTTAAGCTTAGGGTTAAAGTGGTATGTCGGATGATTACCGAGAGATACACACCTCTTTAAACATTTATTGATCTACTCCATGATTGATTTCTAAAATATTAATCTACTTAATAATTAAATAGATTAATATAAGATGTTATACTTCGCTTCTAAATTTTAATTGAAATGAAAATCGGCTTGTCTCGGAGCACCAAACGTCTGATGCCTCTGTAGGTTATCCACTAGGACTGACCAGAGAGCGGTTTATTTCTTTTGTCAGAAATACTGTAAACTGCGGTTTCTTGCAAAAACACTATTCACCCGAGAAAAAGATGAAATAGTACTATTCACGACTCGCAGTAATTCTATTTCACAAATGTGCAAAAATACCGTAACTTTCGTAAAAACACTATTCACCGATCCCGTGAATTCTGAAACAATCTGTTTACCCTTAAAAAAAAAAAATTTCAAAGATGAGTAGATGAATAAATGAAATAAACTGATGATTAATGATGAATTATAAGAAAGAGGGAGAAGAGAGAGAGCAGTGAAAGATGACCCACTGATCAGGAGAGGTCGCTGCCTAACCCCGGAACAAATCCATTAGTCCCACAATGGAATGATGGGCATAAAGTGAAGAGTATAAATACCCCGCTATTCTCTATCCACTCAGCATGAGTGACAGCCAAGAAGATCGAGGGAGAGAGGAGACCTCTTGGGTGTCACCATGTGATTATATCTTTTCTGACAAGTGGGACCCACATGGCAGTCCCTTATGAGCAGCTCCAATGACATGGACCTAGCCTATTTTGCTAAGAAAGCTAACCAACCCGGAACAGAGGTTAAGCATTAATCCCACAATGAAATAATAGGGTGAATGACGAGGATATAAATACCCCACCACCTCCTACTCATTCGAGGTGGCTGACCCTCGGGAGATTTAGGAGAGAGAAAATCTCCTGATGGGTCAGCCATTTGATTACATTTTCTCTGACAAGTGGGACCCACCTGACAGTCCCTTGTAGATGAATCTAACAACATAGCCTATCTGATGAGTCACCCATGTGACCATTTTCACTGACAGGTGGACCCCACACCTCAGTGACCTATTGAAGGAGTCAGAATTGAACCCTAAAAATCTGCCTTTGGAGCTAACCCTAGAAAGGAGCTGAAGCAGTATAATCCCTATGCTACATGAAATGATGTCAATGCCAAGCTAGCATTTTGATGCAACTAGTCATGAGAAATTCCAAATGTGATTTTGCTTTCAAGGCTGACCTGGTGCCAAAGCTGCGAGCAACCACCTAACCATGCTTTGATTTGTGTCAATTACTGATAAGTAGTCAGTTCTTTGACCAAGTCACCCTCATGTTAAGGGATTGAAAGTCAATTTCACAAGACTGATCAGGTGCCAAAGCTGGGAGCAACCACCTGATCAAGTCTAGATTTGTATTAATTGCTGATAAGTAGTCAGCATTTGATCAAATCAAGCCCTAATGAATATCAATATAAGTCTAATTGGTATTTAGTTAGGGTGGTTTCTGCAAGAGAGAGATAATTGGCAGAGACACAGAGCTACAATTGAAATCAGAGATTAATTCATAAGGAATAATAGGGTTTTATGGACAAAAGAATTTTTAATTCAGAGAAGGAGGGGTAAAAATGGAATTAAAAATTACAGGGATGATCATCATGAATTTAGGGATTTTTGGTGAAAATTTCATAATTTTTGGATAAGTGGAGCTATTAAAATAAATTTAAGGAAAATAAAGGCAGAATAAATGGATTAATCAGAGGCTGAGATTTGATCAGAGCAATTCTGGGTGCAAGTTGGGGATAACAGCAGCTCTGGGTACAAACTGGGTGCAGGAAACACAGAAGGAATAAAATAAGAGAAGAGAGAGGGTGTGCCACGTGGCAGCCTCTCATTGGGCCATGTCAGCAAGTGGGCCCCACCCTGGTATGAGTCACTGACAGGTGGGCCCCACCTTAGAGCCACGTGGCAGACAGCCAGTGGGCCACCTCACCACCCTAGTGCCACATGGCACCACACCAGAGGTCCACTTAACCCAACCCTATGCCACATGGCACAGCCAGAGGAGACCACCTCACCACCCTAGTGCCACATGGCACTACACTACAGAGCCACCTCAGCATGGATCAATACTATAACAGATGATTAATGGATTGATTAAACAAGTGGACCTATCAGAGTGTGCCAAGTCAGATCAGTTAGATTTAAGCAGAGAGTTAATCAATCCACAGCTGGACTAATGGGCCGAGATTCATATACTTACATGTGGGGCCCATTTGTCAGGTTTATGAATGTATAGCTCACACAGGCAATCATGCACCAGGCCTATGCACAGATCTAATCTGAGATTTAAATCAAAAGAAAGAAGCGGTGTGTACCTGGCTCACTTGTGTTGCGCCTCTGACTGTGGGTCCCACATAGTTGTGGACTCTGTGCGCCAAGCGCGCCCCCTTCTTTCTCTTCTCCTTCTCCCCTCCCTCTCTTCTTTCTTCTTCTCGACGAGGCAGAAGGTGCCATTAGAGGTGATCAAGCTCTCCAAAGCTCGCAACTCCAATTCCTTTCACCTAGAGCTAGCCTATACGTGGGAGAGTATGTGCAATTGATCAGAATTGAAAAACAATAAATGAGTAAGGTGATTGAGAGAGATGAATACCTCGGGCAATTGATGAAGCACTCCAATTCCTACTTCAAAATCAAAAATTGATAATGCAAACCTTCTCCACTTGCTTAGGCGACACTGTGTATGAAGAAAGGAGCAGCAATTAGGGGATGAATTAAAGTAATTGAGATGGAGTGATAAAATCGGGCAAATTGATGAAAATTGAAACCTTGTACTGTGAACTCGAATTGGCAGTGCTTATAGCCTCTATGCACCCTCACGATGATGTTGAAGTGATGGAGATTGGTGATTGGATGAAGGAGCTACGGTAATGGCTAAGGTATGAGCTCGGGTGAATGAATTGGAACTTGAAGAGATGGATTACAATGGCAGAGAAGAGAGAGGCGCCTTGGGTGCATTCAAATGGGTATATATAGCATGTTGAAGATGCTAGAAGGTTCTATGGACGATGAGAAATGAGAAGGTGGTGGAACCAAGTCAACAGTCAAAGATTGGAGCTTTGGATTCTCTGAGTGGGGCCCACAACATAACATAAGCAATAACAGAAAGCAAAGACCATGTCTATAGGCCATGGCAAGTTAATTGATGGTGTTTAGAGGGTGTATGGCTTTAACTCCTTTGGTGCACCATTTCAATTGCCTATATAACCCAATTAACAGCACAAACATAGGGAGACACGAAAAGGAGAGCATAAGCATACCCATTTAAGAGCTAATAGTGAGAGATTGAGAGGAAGAGAGCAAGAACAGGAAGAAGAAGTAATAGAATCGATTGATCTCAGTTGCAAACTTGAGAACTCGATTGAATTTCTTCAATCCTACAAGAAGAGAGCTCTGTCATCCTTGGATCACAGTCAATTAGTGATTTGGAAGCTTGGTTTGTGGTAATTCAAAGGAAAGGTATGTAATTCAAACTTCCATTGGAATAACAGTATAATCGTCAGTGAATTTCCTATCTTTTCTTTTGATTTTCGCCTTTCTATTCTTTTGTTTGTGAATTGCTTGATTTGATCCTTATATTTGCTTCATTTCTTGAGTGAATCTTGATCATAGAGGTTGTAATTGAACTGGTTAAATCGATTGATCTCGGTTAAAACCTGAGAACTCGATACCAGTGGGGATTCTTGATTTAATTCTTTGTTTAAACATCAAATTCATCTTAGTTTGTGTTTGTATCACTTGTATTCAAGGTTGTAGTGTTGTTCAGAGTCGATTGATCTCAGTTTTAACTTGAGAACTCGACGGAATTAGTGATCTTCAGTATGCTATCGCGTCGTACCAGTTAAATCCGGTTCCAAACTTGAAATTAGGGAAAATTGCATGCATGATTAGATATAGCTTGGTTATGATTGTCATTAAGAAGTCTATTAAGTGCATAAGCCGCATTGAAAGTAAGTGAATAGCCGGAATTTTGAGTGAAATTGTAATCGGTGTTGAGCGATACTGCACTGTACCCATTCTTATCCAATTATAACGCGATTATCATTCAAATTAGAGGTATGATGTTAGCCTGATCCATGCAAAAGCGTCAAACGATGCATTATGAATTTTAATTTGACAAGAACATTGTTAAGATTCATCGTAATGCATAATTGTATCTTCGGTACCGAATTATACTGTTATGCTTTGAGTAACATTTGAATTTGAGATGCTTTTGAGTCAATTTGCGTTGTAATAATCATGCTAATCCACCTTAGTATACATATACGATATGAATAAAGAGTTTAATTGTCAAAAGCATCAACTAATTTCGTTGAATTAGCAAGAATTGAAACTCGGTACCGATTGGTACCAAGCCAACTCATATGGCATTGGTGAACAGCAAGAGCCACCATACAGATCATTGATCAGGCCTCATGAAACAACTCCTCGAGAAGAGACGACGCCGGAGGGACTATCTGATCGGAAAGAGACAACCTTAATCGCCGGAAACGCCGCCGGCACAAATCTTGAAGGCGCCATTGACCGGAGAGTCAACCAAACACGCTAGCACGAGTATTGGCACCTGAGCACGAATATTGAAGCATGCATACGAATCTTAAAATGAATCGAACGAACATAACTTGAATAAAGTGATAAGAGAATCTGGGCCTCTCATCTCATGTGATCCAATCTTGAAACATATCCGGCGGCAAAAAAAAAGAATAGAATTAAATGAAAGATGAGCGCCAATCTTGATATAGATCTGGCGGCCCAGATTAGGCCCAATGGTTAAATAATAACAGAACAATAATTATATATAGTAAATAAATGATTTGAGAATGTTCCTGAACTCCAAATTGACTCAAATTTGTTTCTAAAATTTCCTTATTTTTCATACTATTTTTCTATACAATAATATTTCAGCTTTGAAAATATAATCATAATAAAACAATTTAAAAGCAAAAGACATTACATATATTGATATATTTGACCTAGCTTTGACTTGTCATTTTAAATACTATAAAAATTCCAAAAATACAAATAAAAATCATAAATAATAACTAGATATATTTTAGTGATTTTTCAAGTGATTTTCCATGAAATAATAATGATGATAGTAATATGCTATAATAAATAATGAGATTAGCTATATTCTTTGATAAGTAAAAATAATAATAATAATAGATATTATATTGATATTTTCTGTAAAAAGATAGCACAAAATATACAAAAATATACTACCATGGTAATAAATAGTAAAATACATTTTCTTTTATAATAAAGAATGATAATATAGTTTTATAATATGAATTGTATTTCTTTTGTTATTTCTATACAAATATATACAATAAAAATATTTTTGATGAATAAAATGTAATAAAAATAATAGTTGTAATAAAAACATAATGAATTTCATCTCTTATAGCTATTTTCAACTAATAATAAAATCTTATACTTTTCTATAGATAATAAATGGAAATAATAAAAATAGATATAATGAATAGTATAATAAATAGAATAGAATATTAATAATGATTTCTTTTTAGCTATTATGGATTTTTAAAAAAATAATAATAAAAAAAAATAAAAAAATAAAGAAATAATAATAATAAAAATAATATAGTTAATCATCTTTTGATTTTGTAAATAATTCCTACATAATGAATAATAGAATATAATAACAAAATCCTATTACTTTGGTTATTATAAACATTTTGAAAATACAAATAAAATCATAGCTATTTTATTTTCTATTATTTTTGTAAGTGATTTTCTACAAAATAAATAGAGTTTAGAAATAATAAAAAATAAAATTCTACTATTTTAGCTATTGTAAAAATCCCAAAAATATAAATAAGACTCTAGTTAAATAGCTAACCCCTTTTTCTATTATTTTTGTAAATAATTTTCTACATAGATAAATAGAGTTTAAAAATAAAAATAATAATAATGATAATAATAATAACAATAATAATAATAATAATAATAAATAAATGCATCTTTATAATAAAAATAATAATGAAAGATATTATATAATAGACTTTGTGCATTTTAGAAATGAATAAATATGCTCACATAAGGAGTGTAGAGCCATATAGGGATATTTGCACACATGATATGACATTTAGAATGATTAGTCAAGACGAGAACATCTTGACGGAGGATAAATAAGGTTGCAATGACAACACGAAAAGATGCGTTGAGACAGGAACATCTCGACGTAGGATGATTAAGGCTTCGATAGCAATATGAAGAAGATACGTTGAGACAAGAACATCTTGACGTGAGATGATTAAGGTTTTAATAGCAATACGAGAAGATATGTCAAGAAAAGAACATCTTGACACTTGATGAAGAATAATAAGATACGTCGAGACAGGAACATCTTGACGTGAGAAGATTAAGGCTTTGATAGCAACATGAGAAGATACGTTGAGACAAGAACATCTCAACACTTGATGAAGAATAATGAGATACGTTGAGACAAGAACATCTTAGCGTAGAATGATTAAGGCTTCGATAGCAATATGAGGAGATATGTCAAGACAGGAACATCTTGACGCTTAATGAAGAATAACCAGAGCTACGACATCAGCATGGAGAGATATGTCGACCCTGAGGAAGAAGAACATTACGATGTCCTAGATAGGTGACATCTTAATGACTTACTGCCATGAGCAAGTAACTCATGATTGAATACGCTCACACAAGGGGTGTAGGGCAATATAGTAATTTTGCACAAGTAATGCAACATGTAGAATGACTAGTCGAGACAAGAACATCTTGACGCTCGCTGAAGAATGACCAAAGCTACGACATCAGCATGGAGAGATATGTCGACTTTGAAGAAGAAGAACATTACGATGTCCGAAAGAAGTGACATCTTAATGACTCGGTGTCATGAACAAGTAATTCATGACCATTTGAGCTGGCAAGACTGAACTCATCCGTCGATAAGTTCGTCTCCTAGTTCATTTCCCGAGACTGTGAGATTGAATCGGTCTGTAGGTAGATTCATCCACAAAACAGTGAATGTGAACCGTTCTGTAGGTAGGTTCCTTCACTAACACATGCCTCAATGTTGAACTGGCCCAGCGCTTCAGGTTTAATATTGTGTGCAATTGTGTTTCCTAGGTTTATGAATCGGCTTAGTGCTTCGAATTCATGATCTAGAAGATCGGTGAGAAGAAACACGTGGGCCATATCCACCCTTCTCCTGATTCACCAACCTCAAGATCAACCGGCTCAGTGCTTCGAGTTGTATTTTGTGTGATTGGTCGTTGACTAGTTAAGATTGAACCGATCTGTTTGTAGGTTTATCTTCTAGATCAACGGAGGTCGAGTCGATCTGTATGTAGACTCACCTCAAGCCCCCTATGAAGAGATTAACCTGGTCTGTAGGTAAGGTTACATCTCGAGGTGGCATAGACTGAACCGATCTGTTTGTAGGTTCGTCTTCTATAGGACAAAACCGATCTGTTTGTAGGTTTGTCTTTCCATAGATTGAACCGATCTGTTTGTAGGTTCATCTTCCGTAGACCCCTTTTTATAAACTTAGACGACCACTTGACCATCTTTTAACTATACTATTTGCTTCTCTCTTTCAAAGATCCAGAGGTGCCTCGAGGTTCGTAGCCCAGGGTAATTAACGGTGGGGGCTTGCGCCCACCGGAATCTACAAGAACTCACAATCACTAAAAACCCCCTGAATGTGCATCCAAATATCTCTAAACGGCAGAATCGGCCGACATCCAGCAGATGCACGCTCGGGAGGGATCTCCGTGTCCTTCTTCCGCAAAACCCATCGCCCGGCGGCGGTGCGGCGGCGCGCGAAAAAGGGTCGCACACAATCGTATACCGAGAGAGAGAAAGTAGAATTGATTTGATGTAGCTTTCTCTCTCACCCTACCCCTCTATTTATAGAAAATGTGAGATTGACAAATTACCAAAATACCCTCATGAATAGTAGGGAGATTCCAATGTGAAAAGACCAAAATACCCTTAAAGTTCATCCAATTTACAAAAACTCCATTGGGCTTTTTGGCCAAATTACCGAAATACCCTTGGGTTTTTGGCAAATTACCAAAATACTCTTGGAGGTTGGTATGGGCCTTTTTGGGCTTTTCAGATTTTGGGCTTTTTCAATTTTGGGTTTTTTAGGCTTTTAATTATTAATTAAGACTTTAATTATAAATGAGCTTTGGCTCATAATTCAAATCCATAATTAACATTTAAAATCCAAATCAAATATATATAATTGTCATCTACAATTATATTTTTCTTGGTTGTTGTTTCGGCGAATTTATACGACGTGTCCAACACGTTATAAATTCAATCTGATTTTTGCTTCTTGTCATATCTATGACAAATATAATTATATCATATATAATTAATTATAACCATCTTATTATTAATTATAAATAATTTATAATTAATCAATAAGATTCTCCGATTAACTCCTATACGGTGTGACCCGACAGGATCCGTGTTATGTTGGTAAATAGAGTTTAAATCGTTTTAACTTCTATAATCATAGGAGGCATCTGGCAGAATGCACTATGACCATCCAATTACACAGATGATGATGTACTGTACAATATCATGATCCAGTAAACTATTTACTTGTGTTTAATTCTTTTGTCTCATAGCTATCAGATCAGTTTCAAGATAGGTATGTGTCATCCTTGCAAACTTAATCTTTTCTTGATCCTGAGTAAATTATCAAATATAATTACTCTTGTAATTATACTGCTAGGAGATAATCTTACTCTATCAAGGGGCCCAGTGATGCTATAATTCGTATAGAAATACGAGGGACAATAGTACTTTTGGCAAACCATCTCTTCCTCCGCATAAGTTATGTATACCGAAGAGCTACCTTTATAGCCACCTTTTACGGATAATGTTTGGTAGAAATCACACACATACATATCTTATGTAGGAAAGATGAATACCACATACTTTAGAATTTAATACTGAACGAAAACATTAATGACACGAACACAATTCCATTTAATGTTTCATTCGGGGTCTATCAAATACGATATTCCTAGAACATCTATCTATGTGATTAAAATGACAACACTTTGTCTATGGTCTTTAAAACTTGACCATCATTTAATCCACATACTAACATGATAACAGTTAATTAGTGTTCCTGCTAATTGCCTTGGTAAGTGATTTTTAAGAGTATATTCTATATTATGAAGTTTCATAATTCCAGTCATGAACTCGGAATGATTCATAAATTCAATAATACTCAAGGAAACAAAATATCATTTAAATATCCAATTCATGAACAAAGCTTTATATAACCAATTTATCGTATTATTGACTACAAGATTATTACAAACTAACAGGTGCATGGCTAGGGAAAAACCTACAGCCGAGAGAACTTATGAAATTCTGAATTCGACGACTAAAGAAGTACTTCAATGAGCAGTACGTTAAAAAATTCATTACAAATATGTGCATGTTACTTGTTACGAAATGTTAGATATCATTTCGATTGAAATACTTGAATGAAATGCTAGATACCGCTATAATGACAAGAATCGATGATTCAAGAAGGATCATTTCAGCCGGATCACTATAATGACGTTTTGACCACTTTCATTGGGACGGCTGAGCATTCGGAGAGAGTGAGAGGATTTGGTGGTGTCGGTGTGAAAGCTGTGTACGGGAAGGGGTCGAAAGGGAAAGCATCTCACGCTGAATGCATCAGCAAAGCTGAGTTCAATGAGTTGTTGGGACAACAGAGGGCGGAGATGACAGCGCAGTTTAATAATTTATTTCAGAGAATATTGAGGAAAATGCCCGCTGATTCGGTATACATACCACCTTCCATGGAGGAAGTTATGCTCCCGACTCATGGCAGCTCCAATACCATACATCCGCTTCGGACTATCAAGGTCAATTTATTTGTATATTAATTCTCAATTAATCTAAGTTTCTAATAATTACTAAAGTATAATTCATATAATTAGCAATTAATTACTTTTTATTTCAGAAATCTACAACATGCAATATCCTTGTTGAGATAGATGATAAATGATATCAGACGGTAATCGAGAGGATTATTCCGATTGGACTCGCCGATTATGTGCACGACTCTCCAGTCTTACTCGATGAGGTTCATATTACTCCCGATGAGGTTAAAGAAGGATTTCATCAAATTTGTGTTCCGTCTCCGCCGCCAAATGGATTGGAGTGGCTCGGTGAGCTTGTTGGGTTCTTTATCAAATGATCTATACACCTTGTAGAGCTTTGTGAGGTATCTTTTATTTATCTCTATAAATATAAAAAATCATAAATTATTTATTCACTAATATATTTAAATGCAGGACAATACACCACACAAATCTATGTCCAAAAATAAGAAAATATTGGAGTCAGCCCCAATTTTAAAATCTCGTAGAGAGCCGCTTCTCGATGATGACACCTTACAACGTCTTTCTAGACGTTCATTATTTTTGTATAAGGTGATCTTGATGCAATCCGTCGGTACGATTTATTTTTCTATCACATTCTTGGAGCTATTCGGCTACGATGGCGATGTTTATGTATACGTGATGAATATCATCGAGTTTTTTAAGGATGAATGACTCAATGTCTCGATTCTACATATTTTCTACATGTAAGAATAAAAGCATAATATTTCTTTTAGAAAATTAATAATTTGAGGAATAATTATTGTATATATTGTATGGTTTCCTACGATACGTGCAAGAGTTTCTTAATTGAGAACTGTAAATTTATCGATCCATATTTTTGCACGGAAACACAAGTTCAAAGTGATATTGAATGGACGGTCAATTATCTGGGATAATGCTTTGTTAAATGCGAGAATCCAAACTCCTACATGTTTCTTCCGTACATTGAGAAGTTAGAACTTCAAAATTTAATTAATTTATGTATTTATCTATTGCTTAATCTCTCCATATTAATACGTATATATTGCAGGGGGCAGTGGATTCTTTTGATTGTGTAGCTCAAACTCTATGTTATTTATGTCGTGGACTCATTGAATCGTAAAGATGAGACATATATTATCCAAGCAGCGTTAAATACGTAAATTTTTTTTCATTATTTCCGACACTTTAGTATATACTGTAATTAATAACTCATATCATTAATTTATGTAAGGGCCTTACGCTATTGTTGGATTGAAAAACAATTCGCTCAAGAAAAAAAATCTCAAGTTCACTTGGGAAACGATTCAGGTGTGTAATTCAAACTTTAAATGATAATTAGACAATTTATGATATTAAATAACTTATTTTAATTAATGTTAGGTTTTGATTTTGACTTTTTTTTTCTTGCAAAATTTTAGAGTCCAAACCAGCAAAGCAATAAAGAGTGTAGTTATTATGTGATGAGATCGATGCATAACATAATAACTACATATTTCAGCAATAAAAATTTGTCACAGGTATACAAATTAAACTTCAGATTAGTATTTAATTTTTTACATATTTTTTTGATTAATCAAATTAATGAAATTTTAATTTTTTTAATAGGCTATCAAACCAGCTCCCCGATCTTATTCACAAGAAGATATCGAAGAAATTAAGGAGATGATTGTAAATTATATTGCATCTAATATTTGATAATTTATTTCATGTTCATATTTGTAAATATTTTTTTTCTAAAGTTTTTAGTTATTTATATATTTATTTATGTTATTCAGTTATTATGTGAGTTATGTGAAATACATATCTATTTATTTGTGTTATGTTGTTATTTCTATATGTGTCTATTTATATATATGGCTGGTATATGGACTGGCCACCGAAAAAAGAAAAAATATTTTAAAAAATAATTAATTTATATCCGGTTATTTAGTGAAACCGGTTTTAATTGGAAATTTGAATTAGAACCGGTTATTGAAAACCAGTTTTAATTGTTGGAATAAATTGGAACCGGTTTTATTAAAACTAGCTTTAAATCTTAAAAATTAAAACTGATTATTTAATAACCGGATAACCGGCACCATATGCTATTGTGTACTACTCATTTTAACATCGGTTATAAAATATTTAGCACCGCCTACTTTAGAACCGGTTATATACCTGGTGCTAAATTCTTTATAAAATCGATTCTATTTTTTTTTTCTGGTAGTGAGATACCCGGAGCAATGTTTTACGACCATTCTTTTCTGCTTTCCTCTTTACTTTTTTCTTTTTCTTTATCTTTTTATGGTTGACTCGAGGATGTAAATAGCAATTTTTTGAAAATTCAGTAGGCAATTTGTCTGCTCCCTAATATATATATATATATATGAGTGGAGATACCATGAGTTTAACTCAAAAAACATATCAAATCATTTTGAAATTTTAATTTATCATTATAATGAAATTCTTTATATGAAAATCTTATGGGATGCAAAAATTTGGAGCGTTTTGAGCTTTTTAAGTCACCGTTTTAAATTTTTTAATATCAGCTCTAAAAATAATAATAATATATTTAATACTTGAACATAATTTTAAAAAATTAAAAATGGTAACTTAAAAAGCTCAAAACGCTCCAAATTTTTGCATCCCATGAGATTTTCATATATATAATTTAATGAGAATGATAAATTAAAATTTTGAGATGATTTAATATATTTTTTGAGTTAAGCTCACGGAAGGTCTTCGTGTGTTTAAGCTCACGGTATCTCCACTATATATATATATATATATTGAGAATATATATGTTGAGGTGTCACTCTGCCCAGAAGTTCAGTGGTAAAACAATTCTTTGAGTAAAATACATTTTTCTTCTTATTTAAAATTAAAACTCACTTGTAATTGTTGAGGGTTGTTTATAACTATAAATTAGGAAATTTCATCTCGTACAAGATTTTTTTTCGATTAGAATCTGTACATGATTTGATCTTTAAATTTATATGTTTAATTGTTTTGAGTGAAAAATGATTAATTCTATACTGAATGAAGAAATCTTTGACGAAATATCTGGATAATCCAAATTATCCCCTTTTCGCTATTATTACATAACTTCTCTCCTATAAAAATTTAAAAAACAAAAATGTAAGTCATGATCCTTTAGTGTTCACCTGATCTATGAAATATAATTGTTAGGGAGAACTCTCATATGTTAATTTTAAATAATCATCTAATATATCGAATTGTATATTAAAATGTATCTTACCAAATTATTTATATATTTGTAAAAGCTAAAACACTTCTTATGAGATGGAAGCTTTGTTTGTTGAAATGAAGAAAGTATTTATCACAGTAAGTTAACTAAACAAAAAAGTTGAAAGGACTTAGAGAAGAAAGAGAATGTCGAGAAAAATATATGTGATTGGTCACATGAAATTGGAAACCGTATTTATTTTCCTCGAGAAATTTATTGTATTGATTCACTTAATATATGAACCTGTATGAATTGTTATATGTTAATATTATATCACTACGCCAGAAAACCCCTTTTGCAGCACACTATTTACAGCGGTTTTCAGTTAAAAACCGTTGTAAATGGATTTACAGCGGTTGTTAAAAGAAAACTGTTGCTAAGTTTACAACGGTTGTTAGCTAAAAACGGCTGTAAACCCATTTACAGCGGTTTTTAACTGAAAACCACTGTAAAGTTCCTAATAAGTACTGCGGTTGTTAAAAGAACATATCCATCAATAATTTTACTTTTTATTTATATAATATTATAATATTGCTCCTTTTACAGTGGATTTTTAAATAAATATGAAAATTTGAATCACTATAAATCCATAAATAAAAGAACATATCTATAAATTTATTTTAATTTTGAAGAATTTTTTAAATAAGAGAATTGTTCAGTTATAAAATTTTAAAAAATTTAATCCATAATGGAATTAGCTATGTTTAAATAAATTGCTCAGCGAAATATATATAATCCATGTTTATTAAAATTTGGAAACAAAATATATATATATATATATTAAAAATTAATTTGCAGCGGTTGTCAGACACAACCGTTGTAAACTATCATTATAACGATTCAGTAGTCGTTATAACGGTTCATCTCAATACTTAAAAATATTCTAAGGCAGAAACATTCTCAAAGAAACCAGAGTGTATCGTTATGTAACGATTTAGTAATCGTTACAACCATTTGTGAAATGTATAACATTTCTATAATCGTTACAACGGTTCATGAAAACGTATAATGATTTGATAAATCGTTATAACGTTTCAGCTCAGTTGATCCAACGACTATAACGATTCAGGTATTGATCCAACGGCTATAATGATTCGTAAACTGTTATAACGGTTCAGGTCGAAAAATAGTTTGCAGCGGTTTTAACGTAACAACCGCTGTAAATTGATTTTTATTTTGGAAAAGTTCTTTTCCCACGGCATTCAAACCCCTTTCCCGCATTCAAACCCCTTTCTCTCCTTTTCAATAGTATATTTGACTCTGCTTTCTCTCTAAATGTCATCTATCAACATTCAAGTTTTTTTACTTGAGGGGACATCGCTTCAAGAGGGGACTTCGATAAAGTTGCACATAAAATTGAGTTCGAAGGTAAATAATATGTTCTTGGCTTTATTTATCATCTAATTTATTGCTTCAAATTATTGTTTGTATAGTTATCTAAATAAGATATATCTTAATCATGGTTTTTGCTGGTTTGCTTTTATCAACTTGTTAATTATAAACTTTTGGGCTAGGGTTAGGGTTTGGGCTGTGTGAATTCCTCTTAGACCGTGCTTTCCTTACAAAAATTATAATTATGTAATATTTTTATTATTAAATTTGAAGGATTCTTCTCATGCAAATGAAAAATGAGATTGACAACGCTGAAATTAGCATTTAGATTGTCTTAATTTATGCATGCAATCTCCTCGAACTGAGGTCCTAAAATATGATAGTTATGTAGTAATTTACTCGATTTTTTAATTTTATTGATTTAAGCTTCTGGTTATTCACAATTTTTTAATGAAATGGATAGTCAAACCATCACTAATTTACGACTAACTTATTTACCATATTGTGGGAGAGACCAATGGGCGCATTCATTGGGTGTAGTTCTTTTTTTATTAATAACAATAATACAAATAGAACTTTTAGCCATACATTGCAATGCCTTTATAGAGTGTAGTTATTTTTTATTAAGAAAAATAATACAATTAGGACTTATTAGCCATGCATTGCTTATTCTAAAATTATAACTCCTGTTGTTGATAATATGCTTGAAACTATTATTTCTATCTAAAGCCAATTACATGTATAGTTGTTAAAATCCAAAATAGAACTTTCTTTATTAATAAAAATAATACTAATATAACTTTTAGCCGTACATTGCAAGGCCTTATAGAGCGTAGTTTTTTCAATTAAGAAAAATGATGCAATTAGGACTTATCAGCCATACAATGCTTATTCTAAATTTATAACCACTGTTACTGATAATATGCAATGTATATTTACATACTAATCATTTTTTCTTTTTTCAGAGCATCAAAACCTACAATCCTTTAACATCGACTGAGTACGAGGAAGTAAAAAAATTTTGGGTTGAGTTTGTGATTTCCTTGTTTTGATATTTTTTATCAAGTTTTAATATTTTGTAAATATTTGTTATATTTTATTGTATTATGTGTGTATGTTAGATAAATTAGTTAATTAGATGTAGTTAATTAGTAATTAAATATAGTTATTATTGTTTTTGTGAAAATGCATGTGATGAAAATATTATATATGGCTAGCATATATGGGCTAGTCACAAAAATAAAAAAATAATTTTATAGTGATTTTTACAAAGAAACCGCTGTAAAAGAATTTATAAAAAAAATTTACAACGGTTTTTATAAAAAAAACCGTTGTAAAAATAATTTTACAGTGGTTTTTAAGGTAAAAACCACTGTAAAAGGTGATGTTTACAGTGGTTTTTAGTTAAAAACCGCTGTAAATGGTATTTGGCAGCGGTTGTTATATAAGAACCGCTGTAAACAATTTGCAGCGATTTTCAACAAAATCGTTGTTAAACTTTGCAGCGCTCCCAATAACAGCTGTTGTACAATCGCTGCTAACTGGGGGAAATAACCGCTGTAAAAGCCTATTTGTGGTGTAGTATATGTATATTTGTTAATAACATGAATTTAGAAGTAATTTCGTTTATCGTTCTTTTTTAAAAACTAGTAGAGAACTCATATCATCCATGGGCCGGTGGGTTTTATCTTAATCTTTAACAGGATAAATATTGTGTAATTGGTTAATATATTTGTATCTTATGCGTTATTCATTCTTCATGGCATTGTTTAGTTAATTTTATTTTAATAGAGGAAAATAAATATAAATATCATGTAAAAAATAATTTCATATCTAATACATTTATAGTGTCCGTAAAGTTTTGATATTTATCTTTCTCATAAGTACATAATTAGAACTTTAAAAATAAAAAAAATATATTATTACACTCTTTATTTTTACAAGAGTTATATCTGACATTTTATTTTTATCTGACAATAAATAAATGAACCCCTTCAGTACATACGTAATTTGTAATACGGTATAGATAGTGGGTCATGCAGGATACTCATATCAGTATATATATCAACTTAATTGATGAGGTACTTAACTATAATAAAATTTAGAAGGTTTGTCTCATATAAACCATAAACTAAACAAGTTACCACTCTAATATTCGGCAATTAAATTTTGCTCCACTGTACTTTTTGAAAGTCAAATTTCAAACCCACTTAAGTGTGTAACGTGTTTAAGTGTGTATTGTTTTCTCTTTAATTAGTCATAATTCAGCAAATTGACCAAATTAGCTTTCGGCTTTAGCGGCATGAACTAGTAAAACAAAATACAGTTGTATTAATAAATCCCTATTTTGAAAGATGAGGAAATAAAATTCTACGACCTTAGTTATTGCTATTTTAGGTTTTACCTGATAAAGAGTTCTAACGCTATTATTGTACTTTGGTGCTCAGAAGTCAGAACAAATGATACTAAAATAAATATTCCCTAGATAATTGAAGTTCGAAAGCAATTATTAAGTAGTTAATTATGAACTTGTCGGAAAGCATGATCATCCATATTCATCCTTAGGAGCTTCTAACATAATAGTTTTTTTTTCTAAGAAAAAAAGGAAAAAAAAAGGACAACAGGAATCTTTTAGTTATGAAATTAAATAACAATTGGGAGTTGCAATCTTACAGATGTCAATTATTTTTTGGATACATAGGGAAAAGGAGTTGCAACTACAGGATTCAAGCATGCAATTCTCAAAGGAGAAGTCATCAGCTAACACAACAGTACATTTATGTATTTTTTTTAACACGTGCTGTTATCACAGGCATTTGAATTCGGACAAACTTTGATGGTATGTCAAAAACTAGCTAGGATTTGGGGGAAAAAGAGCTCTGCTTCATTAAGAGAGTTTAAAGAATTATAATTAACGTGCATGTGCGCCATCTAATTTTAATGAGATAATGAGAAATTGAGAATTGAGAATAAATATAAAAAAAGAAAGAAAAAATCGACATTAGCAACGCCGAGTGAACTTGGACTGTTTATTAATTTCTGATTATTGTGGTGATACGTTCTGGATATTAGGCGGCTAAGAAGATGATGTTATGTTAGTATTTGAGAGTGAAAGCATGTGTAAAAGGCGTAAAGGAGCTATTATGATTTATAAGTTTTGTGCGTGTAAAAATGAGAATGGATCTCTTCCTTTGTTTTAGACGATATCTTATATAGAGGAAGACTATCATGGAGGTCATGGTCAGTTCGTGATACAATCTCAGAAAAATCAATCATAAAAGTGATAACTCTACGTAATGATAAGTTGGCGTGCTTAACCGTGCATTATTGTCGCGTATAACTGTACTATATTGAATTGTGGACAATTATAACTGTCATTTATGATAATGGACGATTATACGGTTATACTCAAAATGAGTATCAAAATGATCTCGAATTCATGAATGCTTAGCTTGAGGTATACTTATTTGAAATAAATAATGGTGAAGGAGAGGTTATAAGACTCAATAGTGAATTAATGTCTTAAAATTAAATGTTTAGA
>CAXKVV010001009.1:0-46279 GCA_964058805.1 Schoenoplectus triqueter | reverse complement strand
AACCAGCCGACGAGCTACTACTAACCGAGCACCACAATTCAGTGTGTCTCCTTCCATTCGCCAAAACGAGGCATGGAACTTGATTTCGCACTGAGCACTTTAAACAGAAGTGAGAAGCACAGAATGGATTGGTGGAAACGATAGAGGGAGAGAGACACGAAGTGATACGAAGAGAGCATCCAGGGCTGGCGAAATGGAGAGATGCAGACAGAGAGGGAGAGCAACGGATCGTGGTCATTGACAGCGTAAATTCAACGGGTCATTTTGCATCAAGATTCGGTCTATCCAAAACTCTGTAAGATCTCTACAATTAACAGCGTGGATGTTTTGTTGCGAGGATGGCTGGCGCCAAATGACAACGGTCTCTGATGAATCCTACAAATATTTCAATACAAAATGTTGGCAAGGCCCATGAGATCAGTCCATTACTGGAATTGCATTGAACTGGGCTTGTTGTGTCATTATAAATTACGGATGTTGATGCTTGGTTTCGGTTCTACCTTCTGAGCTCTCCAAAGAAGTGTTTTCAAAAATCTCTTTCAAGTTTTCAACTGCTAGGACAGTATAGTCTTTATCCAATCTTTTTTCTCAGCATCTAATGTCATTGAATCTCTTTGTGATTCGAACTGATATAAATTTTAAAATAATTTAATAAATCATGTGCTACGTTGTATGATACTGTGCAGTAGAGAATCATGATACAGTCCTAATCTATTACTTAGAGTGTGTGTGCTACCTATCCGTTTGACTTCCTATTCTATGCCTCAAAAAATAATATCAACTTGGTTTAATTACTAATTTCTACTCTATGCCTTAGGAAGATATATCAACTTGGTTAAGATGATGATGTAACAACGACGCACAACACGAGGTATATATTATACCATAATTAGTATCATATCTGGCTAATTCATGAAAATTAGGTATATACAGAGTTTTGATTGGAAACTATAACGTGATGATGAGAATTAGTCTTTGGCTTAATGGTAAATATATGCTCTTCGTGTCATGTGGAAGGTTGCAGGTTCGAAACAAAATGAGAAGTTTTTTTATTGCTATTTAAAACTAGAATAATTTAAATTCTCATTTTTACTGAAATTAAAAGAAAAAAAACAATAACATGATAACTTTGCTAGATTAAAAATATGATATAGCTTGCTCAAAATTTATGAACGGATCTGATCAACTTTCAGACTCATGTGTTTATCCCAAGAGACATGTGTTCGTTGTGGACACATCAGTTTACTCAGTACATTTAAATCCAATGGTCCTATAATCGAAGTAACACGACCCTGTTATTTAAAGGTGTGTTTAAATGATGGAAGTATTAATATAAGAATAATGTTTTTTTTGGGTTAGTGATTGAGAATAACATAATATTAATAGTATTTCGGGTAATGTAGGAATAGAGCTAATGTGTTATCGTTGGGGTTCGTAGAAATTTTATTTGAATGATAACTTGAGAATAGTGATTGAAAAATGAATAAAGTAATGAATTATTTTTTTCAACTTTAACATTTAACAAAATTTGTTATATACGTATATTGACACCATATATTTTATTTATAACTTGATGACTTAATTGTTGATTAATTAGTTCCAAAAATATTTTTATTATTTTATTTAGAACTTATCTGAATAAATAATAACACTTCTTTTTTTTTTTCTAAATTTATCAAATTTGTTTACTTTGTTGGTATAAATTGCGAATTCAACATTCAAAAATGTTAAAACAGATCAAATTAAAGTATACAAATTCATTGGTATCCAAACTAACCGATATCTGACAATGTATGTCTCCACTAGTGTCCAAACACACATTCAAATGGGATCTCTATCTACTCGTTTTGGTGGGGAGAAGACAGACTTGTGGTTCATTTAGTTGATTTTTCTGCAAAAATCTGGAGACTTGGAAATTAGTTTGCTCTTTCTTTTTTGCCTGGAAAGGGAGGAGAGAGAAGTAAAAGATGGAAAAGTAAATAAAAAAGAATATCTACATTTTTAAATAATATCTCGAAGAGTTTACAGTATACTATTAAGAATAGATTAAATTTTAAGCTATTCAAAATGTCCAAATCATATTTGGACCGCACCTAAGTAAGTATAGTTAGTGTTATTTTCGTCTCAATCAAACGCACCTTAAAATAATAGGATCATGTTATTTGGAATAACATATGATTTCATTTCAAAAAATTATGACAATGAAAATTCACAGATAAAAAAATATTAATACAAATGTCAATTTATAGGATCTGTTAAAATATTTAAATATTATAATATTTAATATGTAGCATACTACTAATAATTATGAATCATGTAAATCTTATAAAAAAATAAAATTTAAATTAGAACTCATAGTTTTGAAGAGCATATATCTTGAAGCAGAAACTAGCAGAAGCAAAAACTAACCAAAGTGGAAGTACTAATCTTTAGGCATTTTTTTAGACGTGATGATAGCTTAATTAGGTATTTTTCTTTCTGCTTTTTTTTCTGCTTTTTTAGTGAACAAAATAGTTATAAGTATTTAGAATTACAAAATATGAGACTTTTTTTATAGAAACTGAGGCAACCCCTGAGATCTAATATAATAAATTTGGATAGCTGAATTTTTCATCAAAATACAAATACACTCTTCAGATGCACTATTCATATACACCCTTCAGATCCACTATTCAGACACACCATTTAATTAATTATTTATAAATAAACGTGACTCATAATTATTAGTACTAGACTGCACATTAAATATTATAACATTTAAATATTCTAACATTCTCCCACTTGTCTAAATTTTAAATATTATAATGAACCACACATATAAAATTGGTCAATACAATATCATTAACTTAAATCATATTTAGTTAGAAACAACAAACCAAAGTAATAACTATTATCTTATTTGATCCTCATTAATTATAGTATTGGCACTACTAAAAAAAGATCTTTAGAACCGCCTATTTAGCACTGGTGAAATAGAAAATCGATTCTAAAAGGGTTGAATGGCACTGTGATAATTTGAGTGAAATATTTTAGAACTGAAATTTATAAAATAACAGGTTCTAATGGTAACATTATCATTGGTATATGAGAGTTAGAGTCGATTTTCATGTTAATCAATTTTGAAGCTCTATTTTAGGACCAGATTTTTATAAATCAACTCTAACCAAACTATTTTAGCACTATTTATTTTATGAAAAAATGACTTTAACGAAATTATTTTAGCACTAATATTTATAAATCCATCTCTAACCAAACTATTATACCATCAATTTTTATAAAATCGACTCTAACTAATCTATTTTAGCACAAATTTTTATAAAATCGGCTTTAAACATTTTAAAAATCGAATACAAAATATTTTATTGTTGATTTTATTAAAAAATGATTCTAATTCAAAAAACTTAATTAAAGCCGATTTTGATTCGAAATAATTAATAGAATCTGTTTTAATAAAAATCATTTTTAATTCATAAAACTTAATTGAAACTGATTTTCATTAAAATCGATTCAAATTCAGCTTCTAATTCATATGAATGAAAATCTGTTTTTATTAAAACCAGTTCTAGTTTAATTTTAATAAAAACCGATATTCTTTCCAACAAATGGTTAATAAAATTAATTCGATCCTCATAAGTTAAAAATTACTTAAATTCAATAAGTAAAAATAATAATAATACACAATATAAGAAATAAGTAAATATTATAAATTTAAAATCAATATATATAGATGAAGCTTCAATACATAAACTAAATATTATACATTACAACAAACATCATAACTCATTTACCAAACTCATGTCGGCAACATGGTCTTTGTAAAGAGTAGGTGGTAACAACTTTGTTAGTGAATCAGCTAACGTAGCCCTTGTAATAATGTATTATATGCCAATAGCACCATCTTTTATTTTGTCTCTAATAATAAGATATTTGATGTCAATTCATTTAGAAGCAACGTTTGATTTATTATTTTTAGAGAAGAAAATAACAGCCTGATTATCACAAAGTAAGTTATGTGGTATTGCAATACTATTTATCAATTGAAGTCTGGATATGAAATTATTCAACAAAACTGCTTAATTAATATCTTCATAACATGCCATAAATTCTACTTACATAGTGGAATATGTTGTTATAAACTACTTAGTACTTTTCCATGATATTATTTTCCTTACAAGCATGAATATATAATTTGATGTAGATTTCTTACTGACAACACACCCAAAAAAGTTAGAATCAGAATAACCAATAACCTTAAGGTTATCTAACTTTCTAAAAGTAAGCATATAGTTTTTAGCCCTTTATAAATAGTGCAAAACTTTCTTAGCAGTTTTCTAATGGTCCATTCTCGGAACTATTTCATACCAACCAAGCATGCCAACAACAAAGGTAATATTAGAATATGTACAAACTTGTGCATATATTAAACTCCACAATACTAAAGCATAACGGATTTGCTTCATTTGTGCACGTTCTAAAATTTTTTTGGGACATTGAAACTTGTATAATTTACCACCCTTTATAATAGGATCAGCACTTAGAGAGTAATTTGTATATTGTAATATTTAAGTATTTTTTTTAACATATACTTTCTGAGATAAACATAAGATCTCACAAGATCGATCTCGGTGAATTTCAATACTTATAACATAAGAGGCTTTACCAAGTTACTTTATGTCAAATTTCTTTGATAGAAAATATTTTATCTCAAACAACATATCTAAATCACTATTTACTAATAAAATATCATCCACATATAAATGAGAATGATAAATTTATTTTCACTAACCTTAAGATATATGCATTAATCAATAATATTTTCTTTAAATTCAAACTCAGTTATAACATGATCAAATTTAAGATATCACTGTCTTGAAGCTTATTTTTACCCATAAATTGATCGTTTATATCGACATCCCATATATTCTTTGTCTTTAGCACATAAATTGATCGTTTCTATACTTCACGCAAGCCACCATTAAGAAATATAATTTTTACATCTATCTGATGCACTTCTAAAATAACTCATAATGAATCTTTCTTTGAGATCGATGAAAAATGTTATCATAATATATTCATTCTTGTTGTGTAAATCCTTTAATAATTAGTCAGGTCTTATATCTTTTGATGTTACCTTGAGAATCAATTTTAATTTTATAAACCCATTTATATCCTACAGGGTTTAACTCCAATAGATAACTCAACAAGGTCCAAACTTTATTAATTTTCATAGATTTTATCTTACCATTCATGTTTTCTAACTATTGAGATGAATTTCTACTCATAATAGCTTGTTTAATTAATATTGGATCATCTTCATGACCTAAATCAGAACCCTCTTCAGAAAGGTATACAATATAATCATCAGTTATTGTAGATTTTCTTATTCTTTGTGATTTACGGAAATATTCTTGTGGCAGCATAAGTACTTCATCAACGTTAGAAAAATTATTAACATTAGTACTTAATCATTTACCTATAAAGAAGAAAAACTTATATCCTTTGTAAAGACTGAAGTTGAAACATAAATTCAATCTTTTTGTTGTAGATTTACAGTTCATTTTTCATTACTCCCACTAATATTGTCATTTTCAAAAAATACTGTGTATCTAGTTTCAACTATTTTGGTGATATGTGAGGAATAATAAAATTAAAATTTTTTGGATCTCTCTGGATAACCTATAAAATAATAACTAACGATTTTAGAATTTAATTTCTTAATATGTGGAATACCCCACACACGTAAGTTTCTTAATTGTGATTTTCTATCAGTTCATAATTCATAAGGTGTTTTTAGAATAGATTTACTACAAACTCGATTTAGCACATATTGGCTATTTTTAAAGCTTCGGGCCACAAATATTCTGGTAAATTAGTATTGAATATCATATTACATACTATATTCATTAATGTACGATAACACCTTTTAGCTACTCTATTTTTCTGAGGATCTCCCGACATAAAAAACTGATGTACAATATAATTTTCTTGAAGAAACAAAGCAAACATGCATGAACTTTGATCTAAGTCAGTGTGTCTACCATAATAGTGACCTCCTCTATATGATCTAATAATTTTAATTTTAAGATTATGCTGATTTTTAATTTCAGTCTTGAAATATTAAATTTATCAAGTGTTTCAAATTTTTTTAGAAATTAGATACACGTAAGTATAACGAGAAAAATCATCAATAAGAGTAATAAATGATTTATGCCCGTTAAGACTCATAGTAGGAAAAAATCACATATATTTTTGTGAATTATTTTCAATAGTCCCCTATTTCGAATGGTTCTTTTCTTATTTCTCTTAACAAACTTTGTTTTAATGCATTCAATATAGTTGTCAAAATTAAAAAAAATCTAGTGTTATTTTCATGAGATATTGTATTCTATCTCTTGAAATATGATCAAACTTGCAATGCCATAATTTTAAAGAATATCTCCCATCATGATTTCTCTTAATTCCACATTTACCATTAGTAATATTCAAAGATAATAAAAATTCCAAAAATAAATAAACCAAACATAACTTATATAGATTATCACATAACAATCCAGAACTAATATTTTTAAAGTTATGATATAATATCAAACTCATTATTTTTAAATTAAAATATAAAATCACACGTATCAAGTATAAAAATAGAAATTTAATTTTTAATCGTACTTGAAATATATACTATATCATACAAATTAAGGATACAGTCAGTCATTAAAATCAAACGAAGAGTTCCAACAGTCTCGACTTCAACAACAAACATGTAGAGCACGGGAGCCCTCTTTCCCCAATTCTTATTTTTGGCCTGACCATCTGGATATAGAAGTAAGGGGATGTTTAAAGATAATTGAACCAATGAAACCAACGAAAACAGGCAGGCAGTATGCTTGCCTTATACTCATTCCAAATCATAGGGTCAATCTCTAAGAGTAATTCTGAATGAATATTCCTCGCTCTGCGCCTAAAGTCGCATTATAGCCCGTTTCAGTATCGCTTCTCCAACTTATAGTGAAAGGGTTAGGAATTAGAGTTCGTCGGAAACTCCATCGCCATTGACGATGGATTTCTTATGTTTCCATATCAAGATATTACGCCTCAACTCTTTAATCCATTAGTTAACTTGAGTTTCCTTTCTCCCTTTAGAAGTATCCTCACAGAAAAAAAATCTCTGTAATGAGTTCGTAATGTGCACAGAGACACCAACGTCAACCCACCACATATTAAGGAAATATCAACTAAAAAATATTGACAAATCATGGAATTAAAATCATACCATTCTTAGCGAGTCAATCTTTAAACTTCTTATAATTTTTCTTTATGTATCCATGTTTCTTACAGTGATGATACTTAGGAATATATTTTATATCAGACATACATACTTTGTTAACATAAAAAAAATATATTTACCTTATTTTTATCTTTATCATTGCCTTTACTTTTCTTCGATTTTGGACCATCAATAACAGCATGTGTTAAGTCGAATTTTTCATTTGTAATCTTTTCTTCTTCTTAATCACACATGATAATTAATTTTCTCATCTTTCACTTTTTCTATCTAAGACCGAAACTGTGTATAGGAAGTGAAGTCATAATGAAGTGAACTAAAAATCCATTGAAAATCATCATATCCATGTCTTTTAATTTTGTGGTCATATCATTTATCATCATGATATGTTCATATACACCGCTTGTCCCATTATATTTAAAAGTGAGTATTTTCATTATTAAAATACTTACATTAGCCTTAGAAGTACTTTTAAATTATTCTTCATTATTAAAATACTTACATAATAAATTTAATAAACTATACAGACAAATAAATTGATAAAAATAATTATAATAATTTATTAAATATAAAATATAATAGTAATACAAACATAATGTATAATATATTTCATTTTCATAAAATGACAGCTATAATTAAAATTTATGAAATTTATAACAATCAAATATTAAAAGTGAATTGATATAGAGTAAAACAAATTATATATAAACTTTCATTGGGCCGTTTAGTATAATAATGAATTTTAGATAAATAAAACAGAACATGAATCAAGATTATAACATAAAAGAAGTATCAACTTGAAAAAATTTACATCCCTAGAAAATAGAATATGATTCATAACTATAACATAAAAGAGGTACTAGTGGGAAATATTTTTATATCCCTAAAATAAAATGGGATTCTGTACAAACATTAGATTTTTCTGATTTTGACTACTGTATTGAATGCGTTAAAGAAAAAAATTGTTAAAAAAATAAAAATGAGCCAATCGAAGTGAGAGACTATTGAAAATAATTCACATAGATATATGTGATTCTTTTCTTACTACGAGTCTTGACGGACATAAATCATTTATCACTTTTATTGATAACTATTTTCGTTATGCTTACGTGTATTTAATTTTTGAATAATTTGAAGTACTTGATAAATTTAAGATTTTTAAGGGTAAAATTAAAAATCAGTATAATCTTAAAATTAAAGTTGTTAAATCAGTTATTAAATGATATAAAATATGTATCAACATAATATATTTTATTATTGAAATTAAAGCCCAAGAGCACGTATATCATATAAAATAATATAATATAAATTAGAGCTCACAATTAATCATATAATTAATAATATAATATAAATTAGAACTCACAATTAATCAGATAATATAAAATATATTAAGTTTATTCGTATTTTATATCACGATCCTTTCATTAAATGATCTATTTATATTTCATTAAATTACATGATCGCAATGAACATTTCAACTTGATATTTTATATATTTTTAACAGCTTTGATGGGATGATTCATTCATTAAAAAAATATTTTCCTTTAGGACTAATTTTTGGTTAGGAAACTACACTTACACCTCAAGTACTTCTATACATTTTATTTGTACACTATATTAAATATACATATTTTTCAAAAGTATATGCTTCGTAATTTAAGTTAGAGATACCTAAAATTAAAAAAATATAAATTTTAGAAAAGTGTTTATACTTTATATATATAATATTGAGTGCAAACATTTGATTTTGACATAATTAATTAATCTCTTTAAATTTGACTCTATTGTTTTATTTTTTTTCTGTCCGAATTAAATATTCTCTATCCATAGACATTCCCATTACTCATATAAGCAATGACCGTATCAAAATTGTTGGTCTCAAACTCTTTAACTTTGTCGATATTTAAATTCAAAATTTTGATTTTTATCTTTATTTAAAAAAAGAAAACCAACAATTACATTCCTCACTTGGATATCCGTACGAGTAAGAAACCTGATCCGTTCCCTGGTAATGGATTTAGCTCCTCTTCGGTCTTCAGTAACGTGAACAAATTTAGCATATCTATTTTCAGATAGGATAGTGAAAGTTAATCCTGACGCATGTCGGAAATTTATTTTATGTAATGATTTAAAATGCGGATTTCAATATATATGTGGATGGTCATCGCATACCGTATATGCGGTATGCGGCCGCATATACGAATTTTTATGTGAAGTCTTATATGCGGATTTTATATCTATAATATAATAAATAGGAGTATAGAGTATTAGAAAAGAAGAAGATGATCTAGTTATTTTAATGTTTATATAATAGCACATTTGTGCAAATTCAAATCTCAATAAAATATATATTATTTTTATAAATTTTTAAGATATTTTTTCATTTTTTTATGATATATACCGTATATTAGACGAGTTTTTTAGCTTTTATATAATATATACCGCATACTGAGCTGCACATACCGCATATTGGATCGCACAGACCACATATTGGACCAAAACCGTATATTAACACCGCATATTATTCTGAGTACGGTCCGACCACCGCATACAGATATGTGGCAGCATATGCGTCCGTATGGACCTCATTTTAAAACAGTGGTTTTATGATTATCAAATACTGCCTCTTTAATCTGTTTTTTGAGTTATGGCTATGGCTATGGCTTTACAATTCTCTTTTATTTTTTCTTTAGGAAATAATCGAACTACTTATCATTTTAGTGACAAATATGTAACATAATTCGTGAATAATTTATTGTTTACCTATAATTAGATATTTCATTAATAATTCGTCACTTTAATATATAATGAGTTTTTAATGATAAAAAATATTTCATTTGCAAATAAAATATATTATATATTATTTTAAATAAAAATTTATATTATTTATATATATATATTTAAATTCTAACATTTTAATTTATATTATATGAAATAAACTATTTTCGTATTATACCTGATTGTGAATTTTTTACCTCACCGAATATTTCTCGAATCCTGAACTTATTACTTTGGTGACTAGTGAGATGTATAGGATCTCGTCCAGTAGTAGGGCTGCATTTAATACATATAAACACAGTGGCGGATCTAGGATTTCATCCAAGGTTAGACACAAGTACATATAAAAATTAAAAAAATATATAAATTTCTTTCAAAATATTGAATACCATTAAAAAAAGTATATTTTACATATTAAAAAAATAAATATTGTTAAAATATAGTAACACAAATAAAATAAAATCAAGATGTTAACGATAAATCGAGCCGGCCTCTACGAGTCTTCATATTTTAAAATCTTTGCATAATTCTTTCATTATCAACACTCTTGAACAAATCTCTCTCAATATAAGTAACTAAGCAATCATTCAACTATTGATCTCCTATTTTATTTCTTGATTCTTCTTTCACCACATTCATCGCTGAAATATGTCCTTTCAATACTAGCGGTGGCCACCGGTAATATCAATGCCAATGTTAGTTATCTATAAACCAAAGAATAAATAGCGTGTTTTTTTTCTTTTCTACGAGTTTTTGAGAAAGTTCATCTATTCCCTTTACCTCCAAAAAATCACTATTACCCTACATATCCAAACGGTAATTCTCCAATTAATTTTCTAACTAGTGTTTACATCTTTAACTTGGATAAAAAAATGCGTCAAGTTTTGAGTATGTAATTGCCTGCATATGAGTTTGAGTAGGGGCAAAAATAAGTTTACACTTGCAATGCTAGATATAAAATTGCGTGTCTATTAGCTTCCATGCAATTTATGTATTATTTTATAAATCATAATCCTTCAAATCTTGCTGAATCATTCAATGGATATATAACAAGAGTCAAATCCATTATTTCCTCTCGGCACAATATATGTAGCATACATATAAAACTTAGTATTTTAATATAGTAATAACAAATATGGAGTTTAAAAAATATTGTAAGTGAGTGCTTATGTAGAAAGAACTGGCTTGTTATGCTCACAATGATTCCAGCTGTACTTGAGGCTATGAGTAAGAGCTTATATTCCTAAGTCTTTTAATCAATTAATGTTTACTTTTTTTTTTGAAGTTCATCCTTCCTAGTCATTAGCAATAACATTAGCTTGATAAAATTTACCTGATATCAATTAACAATTACTATCCTTCTTTATAAAAAATGCTTATTTTCTGGATTAACCAGAAACTAGCCCCATTTTTTTTTAAAGAATTTCACATATGACCCTCGTACTTTCACAATTTTCAGTTTACAAATTACAACATCATAGCACATTGCATTACCAGAATGAGAATCAGAGAAGATAAATTATAATTTATAAACAAATTAACAAATTACCACTTACCAGAATCAAAGAAGGGTTTTCCGAGCGAAAATCAGAGAGATTGGCGAGCAAAGATCAAAGAGGCAGGCGAGCGCGAGTGGCAGAGGCGTGAGAAAATTTGTGATTCGCGAATCACCAGGGCTGGGTAAGGTTCGTCGTTCATGATCTATTTTTTTTAGTTTGGCGATTCACGATCTATTTTTTTTAGTTTGGTGCACCCGATTTGCGGATCTGGGACCTGTTAACTCCAACAGATTTCCACGACACGATTTTGACAATTCTAGGCTGAATTTTTTTCATCCAAAGTTTATTCTGGGTCTAGTGTCAGGCCTAATTTGAGTTCATAGTCAGGCACAATCAGTAAATACTATTAAACTTCTGAAGAATATCAGAATTCAGGGTCAGAAACTTACCTGATCCTGAAATACTGTAAATCTGCCCCTGTATAAACATATATAGATGGCAAAAATTATGAAATCTGTTCAACCCTTTCGGACCCTCAATTCAACTCGAATATTTTTTGCTATGGTGGGATCAAAGGTAACATGAGGCCATACCTCGTTTTAAGGATGTCAATAAGTTAGATTCAGATCAGATTTTGCTTGATTCAAATACGAATCCATTAAAATTTTATAAGATTCAAGTTCATTTAAAATTTGAGGATTCAAATACAAATTCATATTCATTTATATAGTGGATATCATAGCAGAACATTATTGAATTTTATATTTAAATATGTATAATAATAATTTTAATATGTAACATGAATAAAATATGTACAATATGCATCAAAACACATAATGTATAACTAAAATACAAATTCAACTAACTTGCTTGACATACATTTATTTAGAATAATATGATTTAATTATTATGAAGACTAACCTAACTAATATAATTATAATTATTAATTTTACTATAAAAAAATTATTACCATATATATTAAAAGTTGGACGGAAATTATTTTATCAAATTTATAATGGATTCAGATTTGAATAGATCCAGATATGAATCTAAAAAGTAAAGCAGATCTTTTTTCAAGATCCATGCAGATTCAATGAACTATCGAAATTTTTTTTAGAACTACATGCAGATTCATTCATACAGATATAGATCAAATATTTATATTTTGAATATCTATTGATACTCTTACCCATCCCCACCCATAAATTAGAAAATTTTGCATTTTATCCCTTTAATAATATATATTTCAAATATAAATGCTCTTTGACCTCTTATAAAATTAAATTATACTATAGTTATAATTCGCCCCTTTATTTTAAATTTCTGATCCCCATTTTTTAAAATGATAAACTAACTCGAAATGATATGATTCGATATGAATTAACTCAAACCCAAGAATAAGTTAGATACTAGATAATACAAAATAATCTGATCTAACTCAGCTCAGCCTATAATTCGACAATTAACTTGTCTGATTAAACTATTTCAATTTGGTCTGATCTGACCCGACCATTCCAATTAACGCTTTTAAGTAACAAAATATCAGCCAATTCATTCATACTTAGAGTATATATATTGGTGTCGATTACCAAAATTAAATTTTTATATCACGTCATCAAATCGATAATTCATTTTAAGAGTGATATCTCTGAAAAAAAAATGCAATTGTCAAAATGATATTTTCGTAATTAATTTTCTGCTCATTAGTTGATGTGGTTTGTCAAATGAACTATGAAATTTAAATAATTGTTTAATTTTATCTACTCTCTACATCTCTGCAATTCAAATAATAATCGTTAAATGAAATTTGACAATCAATTTAATAATAAAATACAAATGCTCTTATAAACCTGATTTGATCCGACAACTGAAATAAATAATACTAATAACTGACCCAAAATCGGACCTGACTAGAATACCAGTTCAATTTGACCCGCGACCCGATGTTACTATCGCCAGCTGTAAAGCATAGTTACATTGAAATTCACATCTAAGGCCGGTAATTAATTTTCTCACGTTGCTGGAGAGCTAGAAGAGATGAGATCCCGTGAGACATTAGGATAATTAAGTGGGTCCCGCAGTAGCGCTAAATATCTTTTTGAAGAACGATGCTTATCCACGTCGATACGACACGGAACCAGTTGGCACGTGTGGCAGTTGTAGTGCTCTATTGTTCAACGCTATTAGGTGACGACTACAAGTAATGGATCATATACAATTAATTTTTGCGCAATTTGGTGGGGTCTACTACCCAACTATGAGTCTATAAGCCACTATATGAGCAGCAAAAGATGCGATGCATCCGCCGATTGGGACCCACGAAAATATCAATGGTCGGCCTTATCCCCTTTCGCGATGGAGGAGGAGAGAAGTTTGGTTCCATACAATGAATCGCCTCACAAGTGGTAGTTAATAAATCAAATTTCAATATATTTTATTGTTGTCTCTTTTAATTTATGAGATTAAGCTTTAAGACATTTCATCCATATCGTTTCCCATCTTTCGTTAACTTAATTTTATTATCTTTTCCAATTTATTATGCTCCGAGAACTCATATTTTCTTGTTTTTTTCTCCTCATGCAATAATTTATGTTATTTTCTTATATTCTCCACTTTTACAAATTTTTTTTTTATTTTCTTATATAATATAGGTCCATAAAAAAAATATTTAGTTACGTTTAAATTTTATTACACTGTAAGGGATTTCAAATAAATAATATATAATATGACAGAAATATAAATTACAACAATGCAATATATGCTTCTTAAATACGCCTTCAGATTTGCTGTTATTTTTGTAGAAGAATAAGAGCCCGTTATTTATTCCAAAAAATAGATTTTTTTAAAATAAAAAATCTTTATAAATATGTTATTTTACTTATAGATTGATAATCTGTTAAATTTCATACAATTTTATTAACGTTTGATAGTCCATCAAAGACCATTAATTTAAAATCATTGCAAATATTATTGAAAGACCGTTAAATTTGATAATCTTTATGAAGTATCAAACATTTATGAAATTATATAAAATTTGACAAGTTATCAATCTACAAGTAAAATATTATATCTATAAACTTTTTTCTATTTTTAAAATTTTTTTCTATTTTTTTTGAAATAAATAACAAGACTTTATTCTTCTCCAAGAATAACAGCAAATTTGGTGCCCTTAAATACAATAGGATTTGCTTGCACTCTGCCGTTGTCTATCCGATCGTATTAAAAATTAGACCATATGGATTATATATTTGCTCTTCTATAAATGTAAAACTATAATTTTTCTGTGGAATGCAAGTTTTGTATAATTGTTTTTTAAAAGTGGGTAGCGCTTATATATTCTTCTATATATATATATATATATATATATATATATATATATATATAGAGTAATGCTATGGTGCTTCGCGAAGTAAAAAAAAATTTGTGCTTCGTGTCCGTATCTCGAATTTAAAAGTTCAAACGGCCGATCCAAACCGTTGATCATCATCTTCATATTGAAATATCCTTGGAGATCAAATTTTATATTTTTTTGATATTTTTTAGATGGGTACAAAGTCGCTTGTTTTGGATGGTGCAGAAATCTTTAGATTAACAAACTTTGTACCCATCTAAAAAATATCAAAAAAATTCAAAAAAATATAAAATTTGATCTCCAAGGATATTTCAATATGAAGATGATGTTCAACGGTTTGGATCGGCCGTTTGAACTTTTAAATTCGAGATACGGACGCGAAGCACAAAAGATTTTTTGCTTCGCGAAGCACCATAGCATTACTCTATATATATATGTATATATATGGTTCTTTGCAAAGCACAAGAGCGCTGTGTATTTTGCGCTTTATTTTTAATTTCATATTAGAAATAATCGATCTGAACCGTTCAATCTAATCTTCATATCAAAATCTATTAGTAAACTAAATTTTATAGTTTTTAGAATTTTTTTACTATTTTTTCTGATGAGAAAAAATGACTTGATCTGAGAATTCTGGTTCATAAAAAATGACGGTTTTCCTCCTATAAAAAAATAACAAATAAATTTCAAAAAATATAAAAATTAGTTTACTAATAGATTTTGATATGAAGGTTGAATTGAGCATTTGGATCGATCATTTCTGACTTAAAATTAATAATAGAGAGTAAAATACACAACGCTTTTGTGATTTATTAAACCCCATAACCTAACTCTCTCTCTCTCTCTCTCTCTATATATATATATAAGGTGATGTTACGGTACTTTGCAAAATAAAGAATTATTTTTTCTTTGGCATGAGATTTCACACCCCGGCAGATTAAATGGTCTATCTATGTTGCTCAATAATTTTTTTATGTTAAAATCTCGTGGGATATTAAATTTCATGATTTTTTGAGTTTTTTACTTATTTTTAAAATTATTTTTAAAAACAGCTCTGAAATAGATCATTTTTTACATTAAACAAAGTTGTTTTAAAAAATAATTTAAAAAATGGCTAGGAAGCTCAAAAAATCATGAAATTTAATATCCCATAAGATTTTAACATAAGAAATTATTGAGTAACTTAGATAGACCATTTACGTCGTCGAGATATGAAATCTCATATCAAAGCAAAACCGGTTATTTACTTTGTAAAGTACTATATCCTCACCATATATAAATATATATATATATATATATAGGCTATGGTGCTTTGCAAAACACAAGAGCGTTGTGTGCTTTGCGCTATATTATTAATTTTAAGTCAGAAATGATTGATCCAAACCGCTCAATCTAATCTCCATATCCAAATCTATTAGTAAACCAAATTTTATATTTTTTGGAATTTATTTGTTATTTTTTTGGATAGGGGGGAAAATCATCATTTTTGGATGAACCAGAATTTTCAGATCAAATCATTTTTCTCCTCACCAGAAAAAATAAAAAAAAATTTTAAAAAAAAATATAAATTTTGGTTTACTAATAGATTTTGATATGAAGATTAGATTGAACGGTTCAGATCGGTCATTTCTAACTTAAAATTAAAAATAGAGCGCAAAACACACAGCGTTTTGTGCTTTGCAAAGCAACATAGTATAACTATATATATATCATATAGGTTTCTTAGGCATAAGATTCAGTTTTATAATCAACATGGGACTAACGAAGCTATTTCCAAATGGTTTCTTGAGAGATGAGTTGTAATAATATCGTGAAATTATTTTTGTCATTTTTTTTAAAAAAGTACGGAGGATGCATTGACAATGGACTTTTCAAATAAATTGTATTTTATAAAAATCTATATATTGACATCGATCTTTAGCATACTGCGTAGCGGGCAAAAGAAAAATATTATTTCTCAAAATTTCAATATGAAATCAGAAAGATCAACGTTGCAGACACTCTTTTGTCAATTGTGTAGTATAATATTATAATGCGTGTCAAGTATTCTTCGGGCGAAATAATTGATCCTGCCACACGCCCACAAAATTAAATGCTTGACCCAATTTGCCTCCATCATCTAGTACTAAAAATTTCTTCGAATGATTTAATGCAAAACGATAATCAAATTTTTACTTGTATACTGATTAAAACTTAAAATCACACGAATCAGAATCATTGAATAGTTTGCAAAAATTATATATCCGGAAACTCACAGAAAATTGGGAATAAATAGAAAGCAAAAAAAAAAAAGACGTACCGGCGTTATTTAAATTATATATTACGTCCATATTATTTTAAGGAGCGTGCTAAATGTCTCCCTTAAAAATTCTTCAAAAAATCTCACAATTTTTTTAATACGCATACAGTAAATTTCAAAATATTTTATTTTCAGTATAAGATTCAAGATAATATATATGAACAACTTGAGTGGATTAAAAATAATTTTTTAAAATAATGAGCATCTTAAATCCTGCGTTTCTTTGAAAAAGTGAAATATTTATATGAGTGTTCAAATTAGAAATGAATATTAATCATATCTAAGCAATGCGATATTCATACTTAATTAGACATGTGTTCATACTCAGTCACATTATAATCATGGATCAAAACATTTATCGAACATAAGCCGAAGCAGTCATATTGTTCGTATTTGTATATATGAATATTCATATTCAGGGGCGGAGCCCCTGATAGGGGGTGCCCGGTTCAAATAAATAGAATATTCGGGTCAAAAGAAAATTTATTTTTTTTATCATACATCATTTATTTTTCAGTGAATCAAAGAGGTGTCCGGACGCCGGCTGGCGCCTACCTTGGATCCGCCCCTATTCATATTCATTTATAGAGATGTTTATATCTAAGTAATGAGATATTCATATTTAATTGTCGAATTCAAAAAATGTCAAAAATAAAATATTATTGAAAATAAAAAACAATCGAGGAATAGATTTGGGGTAAATCAGCTTGGACATTTAAAAAAAAAATCTATTTTAAAGTGAAATAATTTCATAAATATTTAACGTTAAATTGCGGGATATCCTAATTAATCTTTATTTGCAAAAAGAAGAAATTAAACTCTCCATTAGCTTTCTCCAATCGCTCTCTGCCACTCTGTCACTTATAAAAAATCTCCCGACTTACTCTCGCTCTCTGCTCTCTTCTCGCTCTGAGTTTCAACCTTAAAGCCACACAACAGTAGTTGCGAAAACTAAACAATCTCCTCTCCTCTCCTCTCTTCGCTAATCTCCTTATAAAAAAAGTAATCAAACCAAATTTGTTGCTATCTGGTACTGGCCACCATGTGCGGAGGTGCAATTATCGGTGACTATTTCCCCACGACAAAGTCACGGAAGATGATAGAAGACTACCTCTATCCAGATGCAAAGAAGGTGAAGAAGGCGAAGAAAGTGAAGAAAATGAAGATCGAGATTGACGACAACATAGATTTTGAGGCGGACTTTGAGAAGTTTGACGATATTACCATTAAATTTGAGGAGGACGATGACGTGGTGGGGATCACCGGATCTGAGCCTCTCTTCACTGCTCCTAATATTTTGGGAGGTTATTTCTCTATCTCTCTCTATATATATTTGTTTTGAACTTATTTCACGAGCTATGTTTGCACTGTTTGTCTAAATCGCCCTGCACTATGTTCTATGACTTGCAGAGTTTAATTGAATAGCAAAGAAATAAATCTTGATCTTACTGATATAATAATGTATTACACTGACAGGACAGGACCTCTTCAGTGCGTAAATATCAATTTCACATTCAAATTAAAAAAGTGTAACAAAAGGAGTTTTAGCCTTAATTTTATCAAAGTTATGAAAGTACATTACAATGAGACCTCAAATCCAGACACGGATTTCATCATTTAACATGAAAGTATAATCAAATTACTAGACGAAACCATAGGTCACCTCAATCTCGTCTCCTCTGCCTTTGCTAATATCATTTATTTTTCTTACAGATGAACAGCCTGCTCAAAAGAAGGTTGTGGAGCACTCGGGCTTGGCAGCGAAACCAGTCCAGTTTAGAGGCATCCGCAAACGCCCGCGGGGAAAGTGGGCTGCTGAGATCCGTGACCCGCAAAAGGGTTGTCGTGTCTGGCTCGGTACCTTCAACACTGCAGAGGAGGCTGCTCGTGCATATGATGTTGTTGCCCGCAGGTATTAATAGATACTCATCAATTACAAGAAAGTAGATAAGGAAATATGTCATAAATTTTGAATGGATAATCTAAGATGAAAGTAGCTTGGTCATGGTAAAAAAAATCAATGTTCCTTGCTTTGCCCATTTTAAAATCGATATGTGTTAAATAGGGAGCCTTTATGTCTTAATTCGATTCTTAGGTGGAAACTCTGAAAAACTGGAGTGAAATGGATTTTTTTTTTCAATTTTTTGAGATGAAAGGTCAAGCCCATTGAATGTAAATATTATAAAGAATCTCGTATTATCTTTGCCACTCAGTATTTTTAAATGTTGATTCCTTCATATCGCTTATGCTGTTGCATATACGGATTTTTTTCCAAATATATATATGCAGATTTTTCTTATTTTTAAGTTAAGAATATAATAAAAAAGTTATCCAACCATAACACTAATGGAAAACTACTGGATTCAAGTCTCAATGAGAGCTAATTATTTTTTTCTTATTTTTAATTTTTTTTTTCTAAATATGTATATCTACCCAGTATATATATATGCGGTTTAGAAATAATGCAGCCACAAAAGTAAAAGTTTGTCTCAAACAAAAAGAAAAAGTTGTAAGAATATAAAGAAACGCGTAAGGGAAAACATCATATGAAAAAAATATTAATACAAGATTAGAATAAAAGCACATGTATGGTATAAGTTGTTTGTTGTTACACGAGTAATAGAACGTTTAGGAGAAACATATAATAAGTCTTTAATTATTGTTTGTGGTTGTAGGATTCATGGAAAAAAAGCCAAGTTAAATTTCACTGACAACTCACCCCCATCAGTCATATCCACCCGGCTGAAAAAACGCTCTTCCAAGGCAAGGCTCTGTAAGAATACCATGGCACCTCCCAGCCCCCCACTGCTGGTGACCCCCAACAATGACTCCCCCAAGGACGGCATCGGCTATGTCGAAGAAAACGTGGTTAGAATTGGAGACATGAATTCATACCCCTCCAACCAGCCCACAAACTCATTCGGGAACCTGGAATTTGGATCAGTATCCAATATAGCTCCAGCAATGGGAAATGGGGCAGTTTCCAGCATGTCTGACAATTTGTCTGATTTCTATTATTACCTGGATATATTAATGGATGGTGGCCTTGAAGAGTCTAGTGAGGGATCTAACTCGGGGTTTTTGTCTGATGGATTGTTGGACAGTAGCGATGTCACTCAGGATTTGGTAGGAAATGACCTATGGAATTTTCAGGACATCATACCAGTATTTCTTGGAACTGGTAACTGAGGGAAATTGAGTGCGCGCTGTGCAGTAGGAATGTGGTAAATTTAGGAACAAATTAGTATTGCATATTTGGAGATCTAGTGTCCTTTGAAGTGAATAACAATATAGTGATCTGCCTGCTTTCAATATGGTACAATTTGTATGCAATAGAATCAAGATTGTTTTTTCTTTTCCATTTGTTTTTGCTATTTAGTTTTAACTGTCATTTTAGCCCTTTTTTTTTTATTTTCACTCAAGTTGGTTTGAATTTTTACAAATTACACCTACTGTGAGACAAGCTGTACTGGTTGTTCATTAATTCCATATGGATCCATCACTGGAAAGTCACAATCACAAAAGAGGACAAAACTGAAAGGTTATATTGGCAAAACATAGTTTGATCTGGTACCAACTGGTACACGCCATTCTAACTTTTTAGTGCACCATTTGGGTTTTAAATAAGGGTTAGCTTGTTCTTGATCTAGATTTATTAAGTGTAGTTTTACTTCTTTTTTTCCTTGTGTTTTGAACTGGATTTGTATAGCTGTTGATAATTTGATATAGCCATTTTTTAGATATTCGCAGGTTCAACCCTTCTACTTGTGCACTGTTTAATTATATTTTGCTTATCGTTTTGCTGATACAAACATGCATCAAATTTATTCGTTTTCTCTAAGAGAATTAAAATTTATATATGATCTCATATAGACTGTATATCGAAAATTTTCTTCTTCCATTGCTCTTTCCGGAAATTTCTAGAAGATGCCATCCTCTAGCTGGGCTGGCATGCATGTACGGTACTGCCCCTGACTTACTGACTGACGGACAGTATGTACTGCAAAACCAAATTGAAGAAAATGTTGAATCTTCTGTGTTAAAAAAGAATAGTAAATATCACACATTTTAAGATAAGAGATGGAAAAAAATAAAATTTCTTTTTATTAGAAACTTTTGTATTTTTTTTTTCATATTAAATAACAGATTATAACTTTATTTATAGACTAAGACAACAAAAATATCTAAAATATTCATATTAAAAACGAAATACTAAACAACAGCTGTTTCAGCTGACCCCTGTCCACTAAAATAACCATAATTCTATGTACATAACTCCAAATGACTTAGAATTTGTACCATTGGAATATAGACTTCAAGAGCTTTCCATCCATAGGTCATACAGCCAAAACGGACGTCGTTTGATCTTTTATATCCCCTCATAAATTAGCCCAAAAATTCTGCAACTGCTGAATTTTAATAGTCTCCTTTATTTTCCACTAGACTTAATATTATTAATGATAATTAAGTTTATATTTCAATAAAACTCCTCCATAAACTTAATTTTAAGAATTTATATTTTTGCTCATTAGTGTCGATTGTGGTGTTTCTTCAATTTCCTAATCTGTAGTTATTCTCTTTTGTCGATTTTTATGAACTCAACACTTGTCTTTCTTGTTAACTTATCTTCATATTATCATTGCACTTCTTCATAACTCACAGCGAATAGCGACGCTACCCATTGACGACATCTTCTCAATTCATTGAGCTAGGAAATTCAAAAAATCAGTCGTGGTTTCATTTCATATGCCATCCAATTGCCTGACTCTTTAAGTCATGTATACGTGAGATTCACACCCACATCGCGGCTCCACACCGTATTTTTTCATGTGGCTCCACACCACATCTTCTCATGGTTTTCGCACACTTCGAGCAAAATATCTCATGATGTTGCTAGTTCTCTTATCCTGACACTCATTGTACAGGCTATCATGAGTCATTGCACATGTCGGGTTCACTCACCGATTCTTCGAAAACCACTAGCAAATACTTCACCACGCTTTTGTAACATTCGCTGCTTGATACATAGCTCTCATCATTGACAAGTTTTTCTTCTTTTTTTCTCTTATAATATCTCTAAAACTATCTTCACGAAAAAAAACACCACAAAAAAAACACTATTTTCTTTTTTTTTAACAAAAAATCAACACATGATATTTTTTTCATTATCCCGATATTTTTTCTTTTCTCACAAATAAAATAAAATTAAGGGATTCGATTTTTTCACTAATTTTTTATTTTTTTTTCAATGCTCCTAACAATACTGAAAAACTCATATACTAAAATAAACTTAAAAAATATTTTTATCACTTAACTTTCTTTAAAACAAATATTGATACTCACCATATTTTTTTTCGACATCTCTCTTTTTCTTCTTCTTTTTTTTTCTTCGCTATGGCAGGTCTCTCTTGATCGACTGAACCTGGCTCTGATACCACTTTGTTAAAAGAGAATGGTGGATATCACATTTTGAGATAAGAGAAGAGATAAATAAAACAAACTTTCTTTCTATTAGAAACTCTTGTATCTTTCTTTCATATCAAATAACGTATTATAACTTTATTGATAGGCTAAGACAACAGAAGTATCTAGAAAATTCATATTAAAAACGGAATACTAAACAACAACTGTTTCAGCTGACCCATGTCCACTAAAATAGTCATAACTCTCTGTAGGGAACTCTAAACGACTTAGAATTTGAGCCATTTAAAACTAGACTTTAAGAATTTTCCATCCATAGGTTATACAGTCAAAACAGACGTCGTTTGATCTTTCATATCCCCTCATGAATCAGCCTAAAAATTCTGCAACTGCTGAATTCTAAAAGTCTCTTTTATTTTTCGTTAGACTTAATATTATTAATGATAATTAAGTTTATATTGCAACAGTCTTCTCAACTCCCATGTCGCATAGCAATAGTATGTACACAGTGGGTCAATGCAGAGGCTGTCAGAATGTCGTTACCTGTTTATCAGAAATTCAGAATTAATCAACCAGGAAAGGATTTCGGGTTCTCCAGAATTTCTTAGCTACTGAGAAATTGCCCCTGTACGGGATAAGAATACATATATACGCCAATGGACATGCGGTATTCGCATATATTTCACAGCCATATCAACATGTACATGGAGTACTTGACTACGCAGTGCACGGAGGTGTTAAACAATGGGATGAGTTTTTGCAGGTCACTGAGAAAAAAGAAGAGTGGGTCTTGAAAGTTCAGGTGTACGTGCATTTGTGTATATAAAAAAAAGTAAAGGTCGTGCAGAAAGGATATATGCCCATAGTCACGAGGAAGCCGTACGTAGCAATAACCTTTTGCATAATGTTTGCTTGATTTTGCAGATGAGGATCGCTAGCCGCTTATCCCTGTCCAGAAAATTACAAATTGATACTCAAAATTTTAAATTACGGATTTCAATATAAACATATACGGTTCAGTATGTGAATATATATTCTAAAACATTTTTATAATACTTGAATAACACAATATGAGAACAAGAGGTTATTTCAAAGAACTCTCAAATTATTTCTCTATTAAACCTCAATAGAATTACAAACGCACAAAACTGTTTATTTTTTTACCTTTTTGACTATTTTAATCCTGTTACATAACATACTACCCCTATTTATACTAATCATTGTCTTTAATGACCTCACATAAATTCTATACAAAAATCATAAAATACCCTTTATGCTATTACATACCTTAACAATTTAGATATAATATTTCAATCATTCTTTGCTAATTGCATACCTTAAATATTTTTGAAAAACAATAATACACTTTCCCTCTCTTTTGACATGTTTCTAGGTTTTTATTGATATCTTACAGATTTCATTAATTATTTCTAAATCTTGAGGCTTAGAGATTATCATATCCAACAAATACTCACAAAACATCATATGAATAGTTCAAAAGAAGATATGTTCACCAAGTCTTCTGACTCATCTTGTCTCTCAATATCTCCTATCTTCTTGATGACCCTTTACAACAACATTTTTTTCATAACTCTCCAAATTTTGGCTGTAACAAATAGATTCAAAGAAAACAAAACAGAAACATATATACCTCCATTTAACTAGTTTTAGGACCTTAGTTCTTAATATGTAATCTACTTAATATATTCTATACTAAGCTTGAGCTAAAACTGTCATGTCATGTCCTCTTTAATACAAATCTCCTTCCTCGAGGGACATAAAAAGTACTCAAATTTGGCTCTATTATCTGTACTAGTAATGTACTGGTAATAAATGAACATCAAGATATAAGATTCACTAATAGAGAAAAAGGATTTAGCAAAACCACAAACTTTTGCACAAAATTCAAATAAGTCTAGCTAAATTTCTTAGCAAGAGCTCTCCACATCTTGCTACATGCGGTCTAGAAAGGTGCTATAGCAAAACTGATTTGTGATGTGGGTGAAGGTAAAAAAGGTGTTTTGCAAAGTAGAAACACCTCTTGTCTTGAGCTATTGCCAAACCAACTGATTTTGCTATTTAAGTTTTTAATAATTGATTCTAGTGACAAAAAGTAATTATACTGCTTTGTTTGCAACACGTGGAGATCAATATAGCAACACCGTTTGTCCAACAAATATTCAATTTCTTCATATCAACACCATTTTGCGACATTAAAAATTATAACAAAATAGAATGCTAAAAAATAAATTATATTAGAACTAATTCATCATTCATATATTTTACAAAATATACTATCTACAATTAGACAAAATAAACATGTACAACAACGTCACATGAGTACCAATGGGTGCACATAATATATCTGTTAGTGTTAGAGTGATCTACAGTCAATCATGTGATGATTATAGTTAGTTTATGTATCAGGATGACTATATATGATATATCATTTATTTCTTGAGTTATTTATTATTCATATATTGAGTTGGACTCAATTGTGAAACATATACATTAATTAATAATAAAACTAAAATGTCACTAATCTGTTAATTATCTAGGAACAATAATTAACTAAGATTGACGTGTAAGTTGAGTGATGATTATGTTTCACAAATCATACGATAAGTGTTATCGGCTCAATTACACAAATAACGTGTTGGACATGTTATTGGACTTGACCTGTAATAAAATACGATAAGTATTGTGTTTGTGTCATTAGTATTTTATTTGCTTGCTAATTATTAGGTATGAGATGAGTGTTCTTCTTATACAAATGATTTGTATATGTGAATATTATCCAACGTTGTCCGTAACTGACATCCATACAAATTATATCTCGATGTATATTTTTTGTATGAAGAAGAAGTATGAATTAAGAATACCGATATCCCTCTCATTTGTTGATGTGAGCGATGGTATTCAAATTGGGTGCCCCTAGATAAAGAATGTAGTGCAAAAATGACACGTTCCTATTTTGCACTATTCTGGATATCATGTGACATGAAATGAGCTCATGACGATTGTCGTCGTCTAGGACCAAGATATTTGTAGTGTACATTATATCTATATTGCTTAGGGGTCATAATGCACATTACTAGGTGACGCTTATGATATATGATGATTAAAGTTTTTTAATCTCATTGCTAAGTGTATACAGGTCCCAAAGGGTCACACCGTATAAGAACATAATATATAAATATTCCTTGATCAGTTGATGTGTTCGACATATCAAATAACATGAGATAAATAATTATTGAACTTATTAAAGTGTCTAATAATATTCAAATGGAAGAATTTTAATAAAGTTCATATGCTATTTTTAACAGTATATTGACACGGTATAATTAGGTGATAATTATGTTATTTCAGAAAAGTCTGAATTTAGCCATATGTTGAGTGACTAAAATTAGACACTCACTCTCCACTATTGCACATTCTTTAGCTATTTTAAGAGGGTAGAATATGAAAAATGGAGTATGATCCATTATTTCCATTATCTCCACTTTCTCTTAGTTAATTAAGGAAGTTCAGCCTATTTTCGGAAACCGACAAGTTTTGGCTGTCCAAAATTAGTGGGAGCTCTTCCAAAACGTGGGAAAACATTCTTCCACCTGTTGGTAAAGTTATATAAGGGTTTTTCCCCGGGTAGAAGCTTAACGAGTTTGCTTTCCTAAGCACGGAAGTTTTGCTAAATTTTTGTCGCGCCCGTTTTGATTATCTCATGTGTTGAGAACTCTTTCCACCACCTCTAAGAATTAGCATTTGTGGAGAAGGACCATAAGATCAAGGAGAGCACTCTCAATTGCCCTAGTAAGAGGTTGAGAAGGTATTTGTGGGCTGTTCTTGGTGGATACTTTTTGAGGAGATCTCGGTTGGTTTTTCGGTGTCGTGTGCGTCTCCCGATCATTTTTTATCCTTCTAGTGACTCAAGCACGCTTCAAAGGTATACTAACTTTGTTTATAACTTATATTTGGTTCAGTTAAGTCACATATAAGATCTTTTTGGTATTTCAGATGAATATTTTTGAATTTATACACTAGTTACACCGATAAAATCCCAATAGTGGTATGAGAGCAATTGGTTGTTGTATGTGATTTGATCATGGTCAAATCATCAAGTTTGTATGATTGTTCTTATTCTCAAAATTTGAATATGATGATAAAAGAACAAGGGTTGGGTCATCACCGCCTTAGTCATCCGTTATATCGAAACGTAGATATGATGATAAATAAATGAGACCTAGGTCATCACTGTCGTAGTGACGCACTACATCAGTTCTTTCTTGTCTCTATTGCTACTAAACCAATACGTGAGCTTAACGGGCAATACCGTAGTGGGACCGACTTGCGTCAAGTGGTATCAGAGCGAGGTTCGACATCACGACTTCTCGCTTGTGAAATCTCCATCAATTATCTTCATGGTCGATCCTAACCTTCTCGTTGTTCTTGAACGTATGCAACAAAACCATACCGAAACCATACAAGTACTCACCACTCTAGTTGAACGCCTTGCCCCCACCAACAATCAAAACAATCTACAAAATCTACAAAACAATAATAAACCACCATTCAACCAAAACCCTCAACCTCCAAACTGTGACCGATGGGACAACGACATACGAATCGAAATTCCAGAAGAGTATTTGGACTGGACGAGCAAAGTTGAAGAATTATTCGAACTCAAGGAAGTTCCTCTTGACAAGCAGGTATCACTGGTGACTATAAGACTAAGAGATAGAGCAGCAACATGGTGGCAATCATTCAAGTATCGCCGCTATCTTGATGGCATTCCTCCTCTCAACCTTTGGCTTGATTTAAAGCATGAAATGAATCGTGAGTTTCTGCCACTCAACTATAGACAAACACTTTTCCAACAAGAAGTGTGGAGGAATACACTCTTGAATTCTATAAACTTGAAGCATGAAATCAACTCAATGAGACTGAAGATTTGAGAGTTGCACGATATTTGCACGACCTTCGAATTCCAATTCAAGATGTGCTTGTGGTTCACACTTTCCACAACGTAGCTGAAGCTCAAGCCAAAGGAAAAACCGTGGAAAAACAACTCGCGAGGACCCGCAACTTCAGTCGTAACAATTCTTCTTCTGTTAACTCTAATATTTCTCAAGCATCTTCCGCCTCAAATAACTCTACAAATCTCAACCGAAACAAACCACTTCTTCCTTCACCCAAACCAAATCAAAACACTCTACCTAAATCAAACCAAAATACCTCAGAAAATTTCAAAACCAACATTCATTGTCACAATTGCCGAGAACTGGGTCATTATGCGAGATAATGTCCTAAACCTCGACCACATTTTTATGCTTATGATGGTTTTGAAGAAGAAGAAGGATCGTACGAGGATGAGTCTGAGCAAATTTTTGAAGTAAATCCCGAAGACATCGAGGCTGAAAGTTTAGTCATGAGAAGGCTTTGCTTAGGGCCGAAAACCTCTGAAGATTGGAAGCGGCATTCTATTTTTAAGACCATGTGTGTTATTAAGAACAAGAAGTGTGTCATGATAATAGATTCGGGAAGTTGGGAGAATGTGATTTCAGAAGAAGCAGTCCGAAAACTCAAGCTAGACACAATAAATCATACCAATCCATACAAACTCGGGTGGGTACACAAAGGGGTAGAAATTCAAGTCAATAAGAGGTGCCACTTTTAGCTCACTCTTGGGCCACATTACACCACTACGATTTATGCTGATGTGGTTCCGATGGATGCCTCACATTTGATCCTTGGTCGTCCCTGGCAGTACGACAATCAAGCCATTTATGATGGAAGAAAGCACACATATACCATTCGAGTTGGAGCACAAAGGGTTCAAATAAATCCTCTTCAAGAAGAACTAAAAGAATCAACTACAGTATTTTGTGTGCCATGAGAGGAGTTTGAGAAGGAGTTAGAAGGTGCTGAATTTTATTTTGCATTGACCGCATGTGATTATGCCAAGACAGAAGCCGAGATACCTGAACTAGTACAACCTTTATTGGCTGAATTCAAGCACATACTTCTTGAAGAGCTTCCTAATGGACTGCCTCCACTTCGCGATATTCAACACCAAATCGACTTGGTTCCCGGGACCAATCTTCCCAACAAGGCTCATTACCGCATGACTCCTCAACAACATGAAGAGTTGAAGCGTCAAGTCCAAGGGTTACTTGATAAAGGCTTTGTGCGAGAAAGTATCAGTCCTTGTGCTGTTCCGGTTCTATTGGTGCCAAAGAAGGATGAAAGTTTTCGCATGTGTGTGGATAGCCGAGCAATAAATCGTATCACTACAAGGTATCGGTTCCCCATTCCGTGACTTGAAGACATGCTTGATCAACTCAGTAGTGCCAAGGTATTCTCTAAAATTGATCTTAAAAGTGGATATCACCAAATCCGAATCAAGCCCGGTGATGAATGGAAAACAGCTTTCAAAAACCAAAGAAGGCCTTTTTGAGTGGGTCGTTATGTCATTCGGCCTTTCTAATGCTCCAAGCACTTTCATGCGCGTGATGAACCAAGTCTTGCGACCTTTTCTCAACAAGTTTGTCGTTGTTTACTTTGACGACATTCTTATCTACAGCCGAACACAAAGAAGAGCACCTTCAACACTTGCGTAAAACCCTTGAAGCGCTACACAACAATAACCTATTCGCAAACCCGAAGAAGTGTGTATGGATGACATCAATCCTAATTTTTCTGGGGTTCAAGGTCTCGAGGAATGGCATATCACCAGAAGAAGGTAAAATCCAAGCAATCCAAGAATGGCCGAAACCACCTTCAATCACAGATGTGCGATCATTTCTCGATTTAGCAGGATTCTACCGGCGTTTTATCAAAGGTTTTAGTAGTATTGCTGCCCTAATAACTAAGATACTCAAGTTGAAGAATTTTGAATGGAGTGAAAGTGCTCAACAAGCTTTTGAGAAACTCAAGCAATGTTTAACTCAAGCACCAGTGTTAGCACTACCAAATTTTGAGAAAACTTTCGAGGTTGAATGTGATGCTTCAAAAGTGGGTATTGGTGCTGTACTTTCTCAAGAGAAGAAACCCGTGGCCTTTTTCAGTGAGAAACTTGCCGGAGCTAAAACCAACTATTCGGTGTACGACCTTGAGTTATATGACATTATGAAGGCTTTGCAACATTGGCGACATTATCTCTTGTCTTGCGAATTTGTGCTATACACTGACCACCAAGCGATGAAATTTGTGCAAGACCAGAACAAACTAAGCTCTCAGCATGCCAAATGGATCAACTCACTCCAAGAGTACTCTTTTTCGATTGTTCACAAGGCTGGATTAAGCAACAAAGTGACTGACGCTTTGAGACGTCGGCATGGATTACTTGCAGCAATGGCAACCTATACACTTGGGTTTGAGCATGTGCCAGAAACTCTTAAAGAAGACCCAGATTTTGGACAAGTTCTAGAAGAAGTAAAGAGAAATTTGCGAGATGATTACTTGTTACATAACGGGTACTTGTTTAAAGGAGTGACACTTTGTATTCCGGCGACCTCCCTTCGCTATCTCATCATCAAGGATATGCATAACCAATGTCACTTTGGACTAGAAAAGACTTTGCATCTTGTGCGAGAAAGATTCTTTTGGCCGAGCATGTAGCGAGATATTAAATATTTCGTTCGAGATTGCCATGTTTGTCAAACATCTAAAGGTACCAACACACCCCAAGGGCTTTACAACCCATTGCCTATTTCATTTGAATCTTGGCGTGACATTTCGATGGACTTTGTGATCGGACTACCAATGACCCGGAAAAAAAATGATAGCATCATGGTCGTTGTGGATCGTTTCAGCAAAATGGCAATCTTTATTGCTTGCAAGACCACTGTAGATGCGCCTAAAGTAACCGAGCTTTATTTCAATGAAGTTGTGCGACATAACGGCTTGCCGAGTACCATTATTTCCGATCGGGACACTAAATTTTTGAGCAAATTCTGGATAAAACTTTGAAAGAAGTTAAAGACAGACTTGAAGTTTAGCTCAACTTTTCATCCTCAACCTGATGGTCAAACTGAAGTCGTAAACAGAAGCCTTGGAAACATGCTACGTGCGCAAGTTACAGCTTTTGGCATGTGGGACACTTTGCTACCGAAAATTGAATTTGAATACAATTGTTCGGTGAACCGCTCTACAGGGTTTGCACCCTTCAAAATCGTGTACGGATATATTCCCCGTGGTCCTCTTGACACTCTCTCGATTGAAGGACCACAAACTACAGTTAAAAGGGTGGAAGAAAGGCTTAAAGATTTGAGAGAATTACATAAAACAGTTCGAGAGAAATTAGAACAATTTTATGCTAAGTACAAAGCTAAAGCAGATGTGACTCGTCGTGACGTTCAATTTGAAGTTGGAGAGTTGGTCTGGGTCTACTTACCAAAAGAGCGTTTTCCACGTGGCGAATATCATAAACTTAAACAAAGAAATGTGGGACCATGTGAGATTTTGGAGAAGTTTGGAGCAAATGCATACCGCGTGAAATTACCCGATGACTTGCATATATCCAACACCTTCAATGTTAGTCATCTCCACAAGTACTATATTGAAGATACAAGCTTGAGGGCAAGCTTCAAACAACTCGGGGAGCCTAATGCAATACACATTCTTGAGTGTGAATCAGATTTGGATGAAGATGACAACTTCAGGACAATTAATGGAATAATTATTCATTTTGAGAACTTAACCATTTGATGCATGAATTTGTAGTTAAGTCCTGGTGGAAATCTAGGAAAATGGTGTGGTCTTCTAGGATAATTTATGTTTAGAGTTAATATTTAGTATTTTAAGGAGTCAAAGTTTGTTGTTTTCTAGATTGTTTTAATTAGTTTTAAATGGTAGTATTAATATTGATATTTAATTGTAAGGCTATATAAGAAGCCAAGTATCATCTTTGTAAGACAGAATTTGATCAATAGAAAAATTGTTTTAATGTTTTCTCTTCTCTCTTATCTTCTTAAAGTTCTTTCTTGTCTCTATTGCTACTAAATCAATACGTGAGCTTAACGGGCAATACCGTAGTGGGACCGACTTGCGTCATTCGGGTTATTACTGACTATTTTTTTTTCTTGAAAATTTATAAACTATTAGTTGTTGCCAACAACCACCGACACTGCTTTTATAGATCAAATTTACAGATTGAAATTATGAAAAATTTAAGAAGAAGTGTGGTACTGTTCTTGAAATATTTCGAATAATATGGGCTATAATCTTTGAAGACATTTAATTAGAGATAACAATAATTCATGGTTAAATTAGATTTGATACGACGACCAAGTAAAGACAAGAATAGCATTGGCGTTAGACTTTGTTTAATAAGTACTACTTTAATTTGCACGCACTAATACATCGTTGTGGAACTGGGGATGATCACTACTAGAATTGTTTGTATTTCTGAGGATTAAAAAACCCCTTTTGTGTGGGTCTAACCAGGGAAATGACCCATATTCTGTGGTGTTGCCAGGGAAAATCCCTCACGCAAAAAACCCCGACATAAATGGTCCCTTTTCCATCGAATCCCAGAGAAATACTCCTTTACCCTGGCGCTCCCACAGAAGTAGATTCAACGGAGATTAGTTACCAAGTGGGGTCGGCTGCTATTTTCTCCCTCGCACGCACTATTATATTTCTGTCGAGTTTGAACGGAAATGTCGATCGTGGACCCCACTGTGTTATCGACGCAAAAATCCTATCATTTGCCTGGTTTGCATCTCCACGGAAATTATTATGCTAAAAACCACGGAAATATTTTGAAAACATTCCAAATAATTAATAATTATTTACGCAGGTTTTTGGAAATGTGGCCATTATTTCTGTCAGTGTACATACCATTATTTCTGTGTGTAAAATCTTTTTTTTTTTGCTGCATATATTTATTTTAATAATATCATCCCATTTCTGTATAATCACATTTAGTGAACAAGTAAACTTTAGAAATCACCATAAATCACATAGATTATGTAATTATCATATCAAAGTAGGGCAGTGATAAATTGAGAGCTAATTTTGATATTTTGAGAGCACCAATGTATGCTGTAGCATCCAAATTTGCATTGGGTGCTCTCAAAGTATCAGAAGATGCGCTCAAAATAGCAGGACCTATCAAAGTATCCATACAACTTGAGTACCAAAATTTACAGATATAGCTATAGTTAAACAAAATATACAACTGTCACTAACTGTAATCCCTGCCAATTAACAAAATATAAAAGTTTCCAGGCAGTATTTATGCTAATTAACAAAATACAACACATGTCATTCTTCCCAAACTCATAACTTTGCTCCATTGTCCTGGTTTGATTCGGCGCACCATTGACCCATGTCTGCCTCGGCATTTGAGGCTTGATCTAAAAGTGCCTGTAACCCTATTCCCTAGTATACATAACCAAAAGAGAAAATACAATCAAAGTCAGTATTGCACATGAACAAACCAAATCTGTGACATAAGCAAATGCACCCCCTGAAATTGTTCAGCACAATTGCAACAATAGATAACATAAGCATTCAAGTATAGCTAGCAAAAGAGTTGAAGCACTTATCAGTAAGCATGCTTGAACACAACTTTTCATATTGGTAACCCCCATCCACATACATCAACACAGAAATAGATTTTTTGGGATGTTAAGTACAGGAAGTGAAAGGATCAACTTTGAAATAGATTCTTACCTGCGAAATAGGATGCATCTGGGTCTGAGGCACTTGCATTTTCAAAAGTGCACCAAAATTGAAACCATTGTTGTTCTAAGTAGAGAAAGTGAAATGTAAGTCCATAAATATCAAATGACAATAATTGACCGAAAAGCCCTAAATTCCCCAAGCATTAACAATACCCTCACCAAAATTTCTTACCTGAGAAGAAGAAGGCACATGCATCCCTGAAGCACTTTGAAAGGGTTGCGAAACATAAGCTTGATAAGGTTGGGGAATAGAACCATTACCCTACAAGTTGAATTAATCAGAGCAATGTGATACATTTAAGCAACAATGTCATTACAATTAATGTTATGATTCATTACCTGATAAGGTGGCCTCTGCATTCCTACCATCACAAAGAGATGACTAATCATCGTTTGCATTTTGGCCTGTTTCGCGGCATGGGCTGCAGCCATGTCAGAGAAGCGAACCTCGTACCCTTCTATTACCTTATCTCTCTTGTCAATCTCCTCACTAAAACGTGCATTTTGATCTTCTATCATTTGTTTGAACTCTTCCTTGCGCCCTTCCATCGCTTCCACTGTGAGCACAGATGTTGTAGAAGACGCTCTTGATCGTGAGTTCAACGATGCGGGCATGCTATCCTCAAATTTACTCCCGAAGCCCCAGTCTCTGCCATGGCTCTTCTTAGCAGCAGCTAGACGAAAGACTTCAATAGGTTCTCTTCCCTCATTATTTGGATCTAGCAACATCTCCTTTGCCTTTTCCTATTGAGAAACGATAGATATTAGACACGAAAAGACATCATTCTGATAAGGAATTGAGTGGCACATGACTAGAAAACAAGGATCAATACACTAATTACAACTAGACCCGACTATATGGTTCAATGAAGAAACAGTCAGCTACATCAACTCTACATATTAATAGTGCAACTAATTCAAATTTCATATTACCGTAATTGACAAACAACCAAATCCCACACTTAACAACATCACAACAACAACAACATATCACCCACAGATCAAGCAAAGCAGTTAAACCCAATGTTCAATTTAATTCCTCCCAGGCACAGATCAAAGTCCCCAAGTTATATTATCATAATCAACAAGCAGCAGTTCAACCAAGAGCAAAGAAGGAGATGGTTAAATCCCCAATTCAACCATTTACAGCTCAATTTCAAGGAATTAAGTAAAAAAAGCCAAGATTAATCATAAGTCTCATTTCCCTCTTTCGTGTGCAGGTCTATCTACCAATTCAATATCACCTCTAGCACAGAGCCAAGAACCCGAGTTAACCCTCAGTAGGTTCAGATCATCTCCCACAATTGTACATTACAATCAAGTTGCAAGAAAACTTACAAAGACTTCCTTTGTTTTACTGTTTGCAAATTTCAATGAACTAGTTTCATAGCTTTGAACATCTACTATGATTTGCCCTTCCTCTTCTGTAGGGAGTTCATCCCCATAATTGTTTTCCTCTCGTATTGCGTCCATCACTTCGGCCTTGGAATACAACTCCGCTATTGCTTGAGCCACAACCGGTGATTGGCCATTTTCTCGACCAACATGCAAGTGTACATAAAGTTCCTCAACTGTCGGCTCTCTACCAAGTAATTTTTGCTGAAAATGCAACAAAGAGGATGGCTGGAATCAAATATAAAATTTTTGCATGATTCAAAGGAAATTTACATTCAAATTAAACCAGATCATTACTATGCCATTACCCCTACAGACAACAAACAATAAAAGGAGATGTACTAGTTATCAAAATGGATTATTGGACACATATGATCAAATGAATTATTGAACATATATGAGCACCATCAAAACAAAATTAATTAATCATGAAATGAAGAACTCCTGCCAACCCCATATACTAGCTAACCCCCCTCCCCCCTCATGTTTATCTGTGTATGCAAATATAAGATAGAAATACTGATTTTGGTTTAACATGATTGATGACTAGTAAAAGATGTAGTTACCAATTTTTGGCCATGTTGATAAGCACTTATTGACCCAGAGTAATGACAAGTAGAAAGCCCCGAAGCACATCTATTAGCTTGGTTTCTTTGTGAAAGGGCCCTGTATTCGGAGGTTCCATAGATGTCACAAAGTTCATGCCAGTATCTGAAGGTCTTACACCAATGAGGAACCATTGTCTTCCATCCCTCTGTATTCCACCCAAACTTCTTTCGACATCTCTTCCTCGCCTCGCGTAGCTCATTTGCGTACCTCTTTGTAGCAATTACCTCGAGCACCTCCTTACAATGGTTGACATTTTCAGTAGTCCTATATGTGAAGCGTTCCTTCATAATAAATTAATGATTAGTAATTCAGTAATTAAGAGCCTAGACCTAATTAAGCTACGCTTGTATATAAAATAATGATTGTAGTTTTTTGTACCAAAAACCCATCCTCGAGAGCATTTCTTGTGTTTTGATCAAACAACAAGAAACTAATACAAGGCCCCGGCATCAGTTGCAAGGCCAGTTTAGTGATGACCGAGGTGATCTGAGTTGGGTTGTTCTCTGTGGTAAACTCTTGTTTTCCCACTGGCCAAATCACAGGTCTTTCACTTGGTAGCCGTGGAGGAATTATCTGTCCAGGTCCTCTCCCCTTGCGCTTTAGCACTCCAGATTGTGACGCAGACGCAGAGGCAGATGCAGAGGCAGACAGTTCGGTCGAAACAGCCGGGTTTTCCTCTGGGTCTGGAGGAATTGGGACTGCACCTTGCTGGGTGTACTTTACCCTTTTGCCTCTCGGAAGCTGCGATGTTCTGGTGTTAGGAGCCATATGGGAGAATCTGTGAAATATACAGATGACAAATAGTACCAGTGATTACTTAATATTGTGAAATATAGTACATGCCTCTATTTTCATTGGTAAATAACACAATTGCATGGTAATTTAGGATATTTGCATCACTAATTTCAAAAGGGAAAAAGGAGAAAACATTCTGTAAGTCATTGGGGGGATTCACTCATTCCTCCTTTGAACATGTCAATTGCAGCCTCAAAGGTGATACCACTATACAATTTTTAAGCATAACGTATGTTCAATTGCATTGTCAAGGTAGGTAATTAATGCACAGCAGATTCGTAAACCCTAGCTAATATATAGTACCCTAAACTCTAAATACCACATACCCTAATTAAACCCTAATAGGACCCTAAACTCTAGCTAATTGATTTAGCAAACCGTACGTAATAGAACTCTTAAAGCTAAAATAAAGTACAAAACCGAGATAAGAGAAGAGTGGAAGAGTAACCAATTTGAAGAGAAGAGAAGAGTGCAGCAGCTGTATAGAAGCATCCAATTTGGGGGGAAACGAGACGGAGACGAGAGAAGGAATTGAGGAGAGAATGACAGACGGAAGGGTAGAGATCGGAAAGAGAGAAAGGAGCTGGCGCGCGGTCCATTAAATAAACCATCGAAATTTTGGGGGGAAATGAAAATTTGGGGACCAATTTTTTGGAGCCGGCGCCACTAATTTGGATCGCGCGGCAGAGGGAGTTAATTTGGATCGCGCGGCAGAAGGAGATAGAGGTGAAAATTATGCGGATGAATTGGATGGGGTTAGTTTGATTTTTATGAAATTGGATCCGATCAGGTCAACATCAGATAGGATTTGATTAATTTATATATATTAAAATTTTAAATTTTAAATTTTAAATTGATTTATATTAAGATTTTTTTGTATTTATTTAGAGGTTCATCGCCAAGATTGTCAAAATAATCCATTATGAATGGATCTTCACTCTTATCTAAATTAAGTGGGTTTTGAGTGGCAATTAGCTAAGAGTTACGTGGTATTTTTCTAACATAAAGTTTCAGAATATTCGACAAATAAAAAAAATAGAATAGAAATTATGGCGAATCAAATATTCTGCGATACAATCTACTTTGTTATCTTGTCACTTTTTTTTATAAAAGCAGACAAAAAAAATCATCTTCTATTTAGTTTTAGAAAATCATACAAAAGTAGTAATCCTAAAAAAAAATATTGGTGTATCTCAATTGTATATATATTTTTAGTATAATTTGGTCACTAAAACAACTGTCATTTTTACTTGTGCTTTACTTTATTTAGTTATGTTTTGCTTATAGTTAGTGGCACAACTGTATTATGATTTTGTTTTTAGGTTATAGAGTTTTTGAAACACTTGAATGCACTCAGGGCATCAAACACTTGAATACATCTCTTATGCGATCGATCTGCATATGAAGCAACGTGTAAGATGAAATTTGAACTGATTTGAAGTTTAGGTGCAGCATGCACATATACATTAAACAAATATAGGAGCAAATTTATAAAAGTTAAGCTTTCTAGATTTGACAAATTTCTGAAATACTTAGCTTAAAATATCAAAATTTTGACAATAACACTTATCTTAATAAACTGTTCATATCAAAATCTTGTAGGAAATAAAATTTCGTGAATTTTAGAGCATTATTGCTATTTTTAAAATATTTTTTTAAACAACTTTGAAATGAAACTTTTGTAAATTGATAAATTGTTCATATGTTGACAATGGTTATGATGACAATCTTGACAATGAAATTTCAAAATAAATAGATAAAATAAAATGAAGATGAATTATGATGATTATTGATGATGAAGATGAATGATGATGATTGTTGATGACGAAGGTGAATGATGATGATTATTGATGACGAAGATGAATGGTTATGATTATTGATGATGAAGATGAATGGTTATGATTATTGATGATGATGATTATTGAGGATGAAGATGAATGATGATGATTATTGATGACGAAGGTGAATGATGATGATTATTGATGATGAAGATGAATGGTTATGATTATTGATGATGAAGATTAGTGATGATGATTATTGATGACGAAGGTGAATGATGATGATTATTGATGAACAATTAATTGCGAAACAAATATCAACAAAAATTGATCACTAATATTAAACGAGTTTAAATTAAATGAACATGAATAATTAATTACACTTATAATAAAATAAGTAACGAAAATATTCTCAAATAATTAAGAATTGATTTAAACAACCAACTCTGGATTTAAAATGAATATCAAATAATTAAATATTGTTCAATTTCTCTATAATTAAAATTCAAACTTATCATCTTCATTTCAAAATAAATACCAATTAATTACATAATAATCAATTTCTCTATTTAATTCAAACTTAAATGAATTATCTTAACTTAAATAATACATGGAGAAATTAAATAGAATCCTTGTACAAATCTCAAAATTTTAATAAACATTTTTTATATATAATTACTTTGTAATTTAGATAATATAATTTACACTTATCATTATTATTATTATTATTTGTCTTTTTTATAATGTTGTCCATCTCCCAAAAACGCATCACATCCTCTGCTGAGCTCAGCTCTCTGCTGGGTTATATGGACCGTCAGATCACAATTGAACGGTTATGATGTATAATACCAAAAATCCCCTTGCTCATCAGAGCCGCTAAAATAAGATCGAACTGCCTAAATCCCCTTGCTCATTAGAAACCCCAGCTCTAAATCCTATTAGCTCTAAATCCTATTACCTCCTAAAACCCTCTCTCTCTCGGTGAAGAACTTCGCCTCTCTCGACTCTCATTTTACTCCGCCCTTGAATCATCCCGCACGCAACCAAAACCCCTCTCTCTCGGTGGAGAATTGGCAGATCGATACCCTAGATCCGAAGCCACCAGCTCTATTGGCGGAGAACCCTCGATCGAAACCCTAGCTCTCTCGGTGAAGAAATTGGCCGACTTCGCTTCTCCTGGTAAGATCTAGTCCCGTGCTCTTATTAGATTACATCCAGTAGTACTCATAGTTTGATTTTGTTCAGTGATGCGAATTTGTACTTCCATTTTTGTCATTTGACGATGATGCTCCTGTAATCGACTTACAGAGTTTGATTTGGTACTTCTCTTCATAAACTTGTATAAGACCCGATAGATCTGAACCCAACATCTATTTTAGATTTGGTGCATTTTCATTTTGGTACATTTTCATTTTGGTTTTGGTAAGTTTGTTTCATTGATAGCCTTTTCCTTTTTTTTTGGTAAGGTTTGCATCTCAATTGCATAATAATATATACTTTTAGTGCTGCATCCTTTTTATTTTTGCATGAACATAGGTTGGCATCCCGTGTGAATTCATTTTCAGTTCATATACTTGCATCTGTTGGCTATTAGTTAAAAAGGGGGGGGGGGAGAAGTGCCTGACCTGTTAACATACTATTTACTAGTTGAAATACTTAATGATTTTTTTTGTTAACAGTCATACGATATTTACAGGGTGATGGCAGGACGTTTAACTCGTTCGAAGGCCGCTGCATAGGCTGCTGCCATAGCACGTGGGCCGGCACCTTCATCTCTGGCAGAGCAGTTGAAGGATTGTGTAACATGGCAGCTGCCGCCTGGTCAAAAGTACGCTACCACAGTACATCCAGACACGTACCGGGTTTATGAAGCCGGTGTAACTCCCAAACTCTCGTTGAAGCCTGGCACCCCCTTATGGGTCCCAGATACCGACGTCTCAGATGAGGTGACTCCAGCCAAACCGGCAAGGACAACTGCCGAGTCAGCACCAACTGAGCCGGCACAAGCCAAGGCGGCATCCGGACGCATGAGGACCAGGAGCAACTCGGCTTCGCAACAGGCAGAAGAAGGACCTTCCCCAAAGAGGCCTTGCAGGCTACAAGATAAGGAAGATAAGGTAGACACATCTCTTCGATAAATTTTTTCTTCTCGATTAGTGATGATAAAGTTAAATTGCATCTTCTGGATGGACATGATTACTAATGGTTTGCTCAATTTATTTCTTATTGGAATAAACTGCTTGGATTTTAACTTGGGCAAATTGTTTAATTTAGGCTCAGATAACTAAGCTGACAATCAAGCCTTGTTTTACTCAAATTAAGATTATCCACAAATTTGTGATACACTGTGAACCTCCACCAGCAGGTCCAAAGATCATTGAAGCCGGCACATGCAGGCCCACCACCAGCACCAACTGAGCCGGCACAAGCCAAGGCGGCATCCGGACGCATGACGACCAGGAGCAGCTCGGTTTCGAAACAGGCAGAAGAAGGACCTTCCCCAGAGAGCCCTTGCAGGATACAAGATAAGGAAGATAAGGTAGACACATCTCTTCGATAAATTTTTTCTTCTCGATTAGTGATGATAAAGTTAAATTGCATCTTCTGGATGGACATGATTACTAATGGTTTGCTCAATTTATTTCTTATTGGAATAAACTGCTTGGATTTTAAGTTGGGCAAATTGTTTAGTTTAGGCTCAGATAACTGAGCTGACAATCAAGCCTTGTTTTACTCAAATTAAGATTATCCACAAATTTGTGATACACTGTGAACCTCCACCAGCAGGCCCAAAGATCATTGAAGCCGGCACATGCAGGCCCACCACCAGCACCAACCGCACCTACTTTGACCAAGGTGTATTTTGGACCCAGGCCGCCTCGAGGAAAGAAAAGACCCGCTGAGGAGGAAGTAATCAAGCCGTTGTTTGAAAGCAGGACGTATTTTGGACGCCGGCCGTCAACACGGAGGAAGTCGAATGTAAGCCGGCCACCAACAACCGAGGACCCACCTGCCAAGCAACCAACCGCCGAGAAACAACCAGCCAAGCCCCCAACCGCCGAGGACCCACTTGCGAAGCCACCAACTACCGAGGACCCACCTGCCAAGCAACCAACCACCGAGAAACAACCAGCCAAGCCCCCAACCACCGAGGACCCACTTGCGAAGCCACCAACTACCGAGGACCCACCTGCCAAGCAACCAACCACCGAGAAACAACCAGCCAAGCCCCCAACCACCGAGGACCCACTTACGAAGCCACCAACAACTGAGGACCCACCTGCCAAGCAACCAACCGCCGAGAAACAACCAGCCAAGCCCCCAACCACCGAGGACCCACCTGCCAAGCCATCAGCTGCCAAACCGCCACGTCCAACGCCGCCATCGGCACAAGCCAAGCCACCCCCGGCTAGGTCGGCACTGGCTAAGGCAGCAGCTGCCAGGGCAGCACCAGCCAAGCCGAAAAAAGCAGAGCTGGCACAAGCCCAGTCACCACCGGCCGTGATGCCAAAGGCCAAGGCACCACCAGCCAAGCCCCCAACCGCCCAGGACCCACCTGCGAAGCCACCAACAACCAAGGACCCACCTGCCAAGCCATCAGCTGCCAAACCGCCACGTCCAACGCCGCCATCGGCACAAGCCAAGCCACCCCCGGCTAGATCGGCACTGGCTAAGGCAGCAGCTGCCAGGGCAGCACCAGCCAAGCCGAAAAAAGCAGAGCTGGCACAAGCCCAGTCACCACCGGCCGTGATGCCAAAGGCCAAGGCACCACCAGCCAAGGCACCAAGACGCATCCTGACGAGGAGCCTTGCGGCTTTGCAACCGGCTGTAGAAGGTTCGTCGCCGAAGAGGAAGAGGCCTCGCACGCAACCAAATACTGATGATGAGGTAAATTGCTTGGGTCCCATGTAATCAATTGTAACTTGTAACTTATTTATCTATTCCCGGTGTTTTGACCACTGTCTGTCGCCTTCCATTTTTTTAATTTTTTACATGCCTTCATCTGTATTAAATCCAAAACTGATTCTAATCATCATCATATAATTAATGCATTGCCAGGAGTCCGGGGACTCCACTGAAGAGCTGTTGAAACCTTCGGGTGACGAGGACTATAGCCAGTCCGTTCAAGAATCTCGGAACTCGACTGACACGGACTCAACCGATGAGCACTTCCAACATTCAACTGCGGTTGAGGATGATGGATCGAGGAGGTTTCGCCTGCAGCACACAGTCCTCTCCCTCAGCTGTGTGGCTGAAGCCCTGGAAGCAGCTGGACAGGACCTAGATGCAGAAACCGTACTAGGTATGGAGAAACGGACACGGGTCCGTAACAAAAAGGGGGACCAAGTTCGACGCGGGCGGGGGCTAGCAAAAAAAGCTGAACCAGTGCCGCCACAGGCCAGACCCAAATTGACGGTCGTTGGGGACGGCGAGTTCGCCACGTCACCCCGATGCACCAAGGTTAAGACCACAATAAGGCTCCTCGCTGTGGAGAACATGCCGGGACCTTACAGGTCGTACAACATGTTCTCGGTTGCTGACAGGTTGAAGATCCTTCGAAAGTTCCTTCAGAGATACACGTGGGGGCCCGAGGAGAAAGTGAGGCGCTGCTTGGATGTATATGAGGCAATTGCAGCGAGCGTGTACACCACTGAACTTACAGAGCGGAGGTCTAATTGCAAGGAGAAATACGGGGACGACAAGGAGGAATGGAAAGAACACCCTCCGCTATGGTGTAAGAATGTGCAGCACTGGAATGGACTCTGTGACATATGGGGTAAGGAAAAATGGGTAAAGAACAGTATCACGGTGCGGGAGAACATGACAAAGGGAGGGCCCATAGTTCATCACGTGGGAGGATCACGAAGCATGTATGCGCACAAGGAGTCGTTGGTATGGATACCATTTTAATTATATTACATAAAATATGCATGTCATTGCAAAACTAGAAATATAAGTGTGGAATGCATGCAAATTGTAGAAAGCTAAGCTTGGCGAAGAAGGCGGTGATGTCGGAGTTAAGGAATTGTTTGATGCGACACACACGAGGAATACACCAAATGGAAGGGTGTACGTCAATGAGAAGGCAAAAAAGGCTGCGGTATAAATAATATTCTCTTTTTATTACAGATAGACTTGTCTTAAATTTAATATGTTTGTTTGTTTATTGCATTTTTCTTCAACATTGCTTTTATAATTAAAAAGAGAAAGAGGGGGGAGGGGGAAACAGGCAGCTCATGTTAATAAAAAGAGAAAGAGGTGAATTAATGATGTCTTTGTGCATCATACATTGCACCTGACCCTAATATCTGTTATGGCATTGGTTATACTTTACCATCTAATCTTACAACATGATGCCTTGCAAAAAAAAAAAACCAATTAATTATATGAACTTTTGCTTTTTTGAGTATTTGAAGCTGGTCATGTGTAATTGTTCTAGTGTGTCCTTCATTCTGATGCCAATTCCTGATTTGATGTGTAATTGTAGGAGTTGTTTGACGATATCAAAGCAGTGTATGGCGGAGAGTTAACTAATGAAGAGCTCTGGGAGATTGCTGTGGGGGGTGAGAAGCGAGGGAGGCTATTTGGACTCGGGAACCGCTCTAGAGTCAGCAAGAAAAACGCGGAGATCGAGTCGAAACTTCAACCAGAACCGTCCCCTACAAGAAGCACAGCCACCACCGCAGAGAGTTTGAAAGGTTTGTACACGCGCGAAGATGTAGATGGCCTGCTGGCTGCCCAGGAGAGGCGACACAAAGCCCAATTGGAAGAACTTCGAAGAAATGACGAGTACAATAAGACATGCATCCAGATGATACTACAAGCTACAGGGATGAATCCTCCAGCCTTACATGTAAGCTGCTTAACCTCTGTAAAATTTCGTAGTTCTTACTTTCACAGCTTCAAGAGTTAAAATTTGTAGTGATAGTTACCTGTGCATTGGATAGGATTTATGTGCATTTACTGGTGGGATTCTATTTAAACCAAGGTTTTGATCACACAATACAAGGTTAACATCTTCAGTTTTTTTGGCTTGATAAAGGGGGTAAACCCTGTGCATTTCAAGAGTTAACCCTGCCTGGAATTTCAATCAAGAAAAATGTTAAACCTGTGCTTTGCACAATCTGGGCAAGGTTTAGCTCCCTCTTTTCTTTGACGGCTCAAATTGGTTTAATGGCAATTGAAATTACATAGGTTTAATTTAATTGAGCACTACGTTTATTTGTGTTTGACCTTTGCAGAAACAAGGACAAGAAGGGGCAACACCTACAGAGCAAGATGATGCTGCCGGGAAGCAAGGACCCCTCGGTGGACATGGACAATAAGTTGAATTTCATGTAAAAAGCCACTGGAGGATTTTTAAGCTTGTAATTAATTGATGAATTTATTTATGTAGTAATTAGTACGAAGTACTGGACTGATGTTTCATGTTAGGTTGTTCTAAGTTAATTTAGGAAGTACTAGTTGTTCCAATGTTCTAACTGCAAAAAACTGGTTTGGGTTCTTTGGGTATAGCAGCAAACCGAGAAGATTACTCTGGGCTGCTTTGGTTTATTTGTGAATTTTAAAACTGCGCGTACAAGTTGGGTACGCACCAAAAGGTGTCTGTTAGTTAAGAGGCATGAGCCATTATTTCTGTGGGTAACATAACTAGTTTTGTGAATATATCTCTCATCGGTGTGAGTGTTTCAAGAAATAAATAGTAAAATTTATCCCCAATATATATCGACTGAACGAAGACTACCATTCTCAGAAATTTGCATGGTTTCTCCCATTCGCCTCTTCACTAAGCCGCCGCATTCTCCTTACCATCTCTCCCACTTCATCTATTCTCCGATCTGTTGCTCCGATCCTCTCCTGATTCTCCTCACTTGTCCGATCCTCTCCTAATTCTCATTCTCCAGAGTATCAACTCTCCCTCTACATAGCTTCTTATATACTTTTATTGGATCATTGTATAAAAACTGATGATGCAGATTTTGAAGGTCTGAATGAACTAAAGCTTTCTGCTGAGCAAAAGAGAAAGTTTAGAAAGGTTTGTTGAACTTATTCCCTATTTAATTTCCAAATGTCCAAATGTCCAAATGTAATTGTCCAAATCTAATTGTCCTCATTACTTAACCAGTAATGGCCGAGGATCGTCAATGGATGTACAACCGTAAGTTGTCCAATGGGAAAGTGGATCCGGCCTTTGTTGAAGGTGTGCAGAGGATGGTGAAGCTAGCTTGTTCCAATCCCTCACTTTATACCGAGAGAGATAATAAGAAGTATGTTTCATGTCCCTGTAAAAAATGTCATAACTTTTACAGTCATCCGGAGGAAACTGTTAGGCTGCATCTGTATCAACAAGGTTTCTGTGATAATTATTATCAATGGACACATCACGGAGAGCCGTGTTCCAATCCTCCAACAGCAGCGAATCGGGAGACCGATCGGATGGATGAGATGCTTGTAAATGCTGCGGGTCCTGATTTCTGTTGGGATGCTCGATACGAAGAAGAGGCACCTAGGGGAAAGGCAAAGGATTTCTTCGACATGCTGATAAAATCTGAGGAGCCTTTATGGGAAATTGATTCAGGTTCAACCAAAATTCAATGTGAAAGATACAACGTCTTATCTGCCGTTACAAAATGTCTAGATTTAAAATCCAAACACAACATGAGTCAGAGTTGCTTTGATGGAATGATGGCTCTAATTAAAGGCATGCTTCCGGAAAAGGAAAATTTACCGGAAAATTTTTACCAATCAAAGAAAATGGTGAAGGCACTTGGTATGGCATACGAAACAATAGATGTCTGCGAGAAATTTTGCATGTTGTATCACAAGGAACACAAATATAAGACGGAGTGTGATGTTTGCCACGAATCAAGGTATGAACAATCCAACACCAGTGCAAAGCCTAGGGCGAAAAAGGTCCTTCGCTATTTACCAATCACAGAGAGATTGCAACGATTGTATATGACGAAAGAGACTGCAAACCATATGAGGTGGCATGATGAAGGTCCTCGAGAAAATCCCGACATGATGGTGCACCCTGCTGATAGTGATGCTTGGCTGGAATTTGATAAGTTACATGAAGATTTCGCCGAAGAGGTTTGTATAACATTGTTTAGATTCTTATTATTTGTCGCTGATGTATATTATAATAGGAATGCATTTGCTGTAGGTACGTAATGTTAGACTAGGGCTGTCTACTGACGGATTTCAGCCATACAGCTCAAATGCAGCGTCTTATTCGTGTTGGCCGGTATTTTTGTTCCCTTATAATATTCCTCCTGGTCTTCTAATGAAAGAAGATACAATCTTTCTTGCCCTGCTTCTTCCTGGACCGACCCATCCCGGCCGAGATATCGACGTACTTTTAGAACCCTTGGTTGATGAGCTG
>CAXKVV010001008.1:0-29057 GCA_964058805.1 Schoenoplectus triqueter | reverse complement strand
TCCAAAACAAGCGACTTTGTACTCATCTAAAAAATATCAAAAAAATTCAAAAAAATATAAAATTTGATCTCCAAGGATATTTCAATATGAAGATGATGCTCAACGGTTTGGATCGGTTTAGATGTCATGATAAAATTGGTAATTTTCAAAATTTAAAAGGTATACAAAACACGAGAAATAATAATTTTTTTTTTCATATCCAAAGCACGATCTGGTATAGTATATTACCTCTATGGATTAGATATGAACGTCATAATTTCAAGTACGAACACACTGTTTCACATTTTTTGATTGAGAGACTGGATGCGTAGAATGTAAGCTACTCACTATTATTAGAAATAAATTTACTCCATTCGAAATATTTATATAAAAATGAAATATATTTATATCTACTGTTTGAGTATTAAAAATAATTAAAGATTTTTTAAGGGGTTTTTTAAAGGACAGTTAGTACACCTCTAATTCATAGATTAATTAAACATGTCAGTTGGCACCAGAAGAAAAAAAGATAACTAGCTATCAAACGTGAGATAGCTGAAAAGAGGAAAAGTTTGTGCATAAATAATTTGACGTCGTCTCATTAGGCACTAATTCCGACCTAAACATCCATTTTTAATTAATGGAATGGCTAGGCTGTACTATATGCTTTCTTTAATATATCTTTCAGAAGTTTCTAGAACTAATCAATCAATACATAAAAAGTTGGAGATGCACGACTTTTAGGAAAGATCGATGCATAACAGATGCCACCATTTGGAGCCTAAAAGTATTATTCAGGAAAAGACACTACAACAAATTTTAGATTTAATAACGGTTTTTAAATCTCTTGGATAGTGATTCTTCAACTATTATTAAAAAAAAGTATTAGAATAAATATAAATAACCGTTATTAAATAATTTTATTAAAACCGTTTTGTAAAATATTTAATAATAATTCTTAGCTAATAACTGTTATTAAAGGGTCGTTTAATAATAATTTTTAACTAATAACCGTTGTTAAATAAATCTTTAGTAACGATTTTATCTAATAACCGTTGCTAAAAAATCTTTAACAACGGTTATTAGTTAATAAATATTGTTAAAGGTAATTTAAAAAAATGCTATAAAGTTCTTAAAATATGAAGTTAGATTGATATATGGAGTCAAAAATAAATAAATATTGTTTAACAGTAAACAATGAATATGAAGTCATATTGATTAGATAAGAAGAAATATTATTATATATTATTCATTCAATAATTAGTATGAAAGAAATATAATTATTCATCTAATGAAAAAAATATTTACTCAATAATACATACATCTTACTCATGTAATAATATAAAAACTTATATAATTTTTAAGAAAAAACAGAACTTAAAAGTTTCAAATGCGCTTTTTAGAGTCAAGACTATAATCTTTTGCCTTAAAATAGTCATAACAGCATTAACAGTTAACCATATAGAGTTTATCGTAAGCTTTCCGTTGACACGTAGCATGCCTCAATCAGAGTTTTTTATCAAAAATTATGATCATTTGAAGTTGAGATGATCATATTTTAATTTTTATTTATTTTGTCTCTTTTTTTTTCTCTCTTTCACTCTGCTCTCTTTTTATATCAAAATAGAAGATAAAGAGAGGTTCAATCTGTGGTATTTTATTTTTTTTATTTTAATTTTTGAATCGTTGGATCGAGATAAATGAATAATGAGATTAAAAATTCTAACAATCCGTGGAAGCAAAAAATATGGACTACTATTGGTTAATTCATTTATGTCAGAGAAAATTCGAGCTTCACCTTTTAAAAACGGTTTTTAACTAAGAATCGTTGTTAAAGGGATCTTTAACAATAATTTTTAAATTAAAAATCATTGTTAAATAATTATTTATCAACGGTTCTTAATTAAGAACCGTTGTTAAAAGTTTATTTCTACTTTTTGACTTCTTACCACCATTTTATAGTATTTTTTATTAATGACCGTTGCTCTTTATATTTTAGTAATACCATTGAGCACTTTCAACAATAAATTTCATCTATAATCATTGAGTGTTGTCCTCACTATATAGTGAGAGGTTCGCTCATCAGCCCGTCTCCGTCAAACTTGGACCTGGATCTTAAGTTTTCTCGTGCCATACACGATTAATTTGAATTTGAACTTTAGAATTTAAACATTCATAGTTTATTTTCCCAGTAGATAGTTGATTTATAAATTAGAGACAACATTTTTGTTTTTGAACATCAACGATTCAGTCAACTAATTTTATTCAATATTGATGATTGCATCCATAAAAAAAAATAATACAAAACTAAATACACACAAAATAACTAATAAAAAGAGAAAATTTTTGAAGATATCCGATTTTTTTAGCATCAAAGGCTCATAGACAATTAATGTCATTCAAAAAAAATACATTCATAAAAAAATTAATGTACTCGTCTATCCAAACTAAATAATACTAAGTCATCGACCATCAAATGAATTCCGAATTGAGTTTACTACCTTTTAAGATTTTGTCTTCAATCGCACAGGGAGACATTTTTTGAAGAAATAAAAAAAATCCATCTTAAAATTGTCGGGATCAATTTTTTATTTAGCACTTTATAAAACTTCAATTTCTGAGTCATTGACGCAAAAGTCATATTCTTGAGTAACCCATTTACAACATTTAAAAAGAATAAATACTAACACCCTCTTGTTATAACAGAATGACTGCCATTTCAGAAAGACTTTCCACTTTAGTAACTATGCTAATTAGAAAGTGAAATATAATTTTCGAAATCATATGTACAAGGATTAAGTCATTTGTAATTGGAATTAATATGATCTAAATCTATGAAGCTTGAACTCACTAATACTTTCTATGAGCTTAAATAAAATGATATATCTAATCACCTCTAAATTTTAATTTATTTTTCTCAGTAAATTTTTTATATGAAAATATAATGGGATACAAAAACCTTCTATTAATCAACTTTTATAGGCATTTATTTTAGATTTTTTTTTAAATGACTCAAAATTACTAACAAAATAATGAACTTGAGTACATGAAAATATGGTACTTTAAAAATTATTTAAAAACCTCAAAAAATGTAAATCTTTTGTATTTCATAATATTTTGGTATGAAGAACGAGCAATGTAAATCAAAATTTAAAAAAAATAAATGTAATTTTTGGTTAAATTCTTGGGGGTATGGATGATGAAGATCACATAGTCCTTGGTGAGATTAACTAAAAAAAAGTACTTAGTAACCTTAATTCTTCAATTTATAGCTGACTAAAATAATAAGAAAACTAATTTAAAACGGACAACTGCAGGAGTCATGAACATATTATATTCAGATAAATGTCTATTTGTTTCGATGTACAACGAAAAGTTGTCCTGTGATTTATTAATTTATTGCGTATGATTGATGAACAGTTGAATGGATATTCCGTATTCCTTCGAGTTCAAGAATCTTGAGTTCCTAAAGATTTCGTTACGAATTACTGTTGGGCCCAAAATTGACTAGGCCCTATTGTTTTTTTTTTTTTTTTGGAGTTTCAAAAAGTAGGTGTACAAAACCGAAAGAATAGAAAGATCTCTTTGAGAGCCTTTTATCCTCCTCCTCAGGCAAATATTATGGGCCAGATGAGATTTGTTATTCCCAGGGGATCAATAGTCACCTTCGGGTAGGATGACCAAAAAAGAAAACGTGATACAAATCATGAATTGATAAATATTTGTGACCTGCGTCTGCGTGTTACGTGCCAATACATGATGCATTTATGAGGAGATGTGTAGTATCAATACGTATTTACATATTTATATGTGTATATATTAATATTTTGAAATCTTAAAAATCCGAACACACACATTTAAAATACGTGACACGTTTAACACGCCATATAAAATATGTTTGTGTTTACACATAGTTATCATATATTGACACTTGTGTAGCACGTAAATTTAAAATAAATTATAAATTAAAGAAACTAAGAACAACGAGGAAAATAACAAAATTCAAAAAAACTTCGAAAATCATAAAGTACTAGATGTGTATTTATATGTAGTACACATGATACATGCGCCTATTCGTGTTCGACGTATTAGACGTGCGTTTTTAACTCTATCAAAATTATTTAGAGGGTGAATATGTGTGTTTAACGATAGGTCTGACACGTGAACATATCACGTGCTAATACGTATAGACATGCATCCATGCATGTGTTTACGTACGTGTGTGCTCATGTGTCAAATACATTTGTCAGATCATTAATAACGATAATAACAAATAAATAAATATAATAAATAAGATTATAATTGGGCATCTATTGACATTGCAGTGATGATTTCTTGCGCATGCAATTCACGATAATTTATCAAATAAACCAAATTATTAGAAAAAGTATGAGATGTAATTCTTTATTTATTATTAGAAGATGATCATTTTGATGTAGTATGAGATGAACTTCAAAATTCATGAAAATTTATAAATGCAAAATTCTGCTATGAATATAGACAAGATTAGTTGTTTGTATTTGAAATTTAAATATTAAAGTTCAAAATATAAATTAAAAAGCGAATTTGTGACATATCGTAGAATAAAAAAATTATGGCATTCAACCCTCATCTTATTGATATTAATTGATCAAAATTAAAACAACTGGTTGTGTTTAGGCTAAATAAAATATATTATTTATTTATAATAAAATTAATACTAACTATAATTATTTTGTAAAAAAATATATATATCAGATAAATTAAATATCAACTATTATGAAGTTTTATTGTTAAAAAGAAAATTCTCCATTGTACAATCATATTCAGAAAGAAAATTTATTATATTTTGTTCATCACCTTTGTTAAATATGAATTAATTTTATTTATAATTTAATAGTCTTTATAATTAATTTATACATAAATTATATTTAAGTAAAATATATCATTTATTTATAATAAAATTAGTGCTAGATACTAATCTTTTTAAAATGAATTGCACAGCGGTCTAGTCTCTCAAATTCATTCTATTGAATTAATTGGATTTTAACCACATAAAAAATCCGATTGAACACATAATTAACCCTCTAAAACAGATGTCCTAAGTTCAAAAAAATCATATTTGGATAATATTTTAAATCTATATTTGTATCCGATTTGAATTGAATGCCACATCCACGTCCATATTCATAAAAAATAATCTGAACATGAATCTAGCTATATCCAATAATTGTTTGAATGCATATTCTTATTCGACAAATAACGGCATACAAATCTAGATAAAAAATAGTTAATATCGATCTGAATCCTTTAATTACAAATGTATCTACATTATATTAAGATTTCAAATAGAGATTATTGCTGCATAGCGTTGACTGGTGAGGTTCCCAAAAAAGCTGTTGTGAGTAGTGACAATATCACGGAAATTATCTGACTTAGTATTTTTTATATATAAATCAAAGTTGATTTACTACGTAGCATTATGTAATACATAATTTGAGGGCAATGATTCAAAATTTACAATACAAACTATAAACTATGTATAATGCAACTAAATTGTTTTCAAAATATTAAATCATGTATCATTTTTTTAATAAATTCTTCAAATATCATAAATTAAGTGTTATTTCTGACTAAAAATATCCTAAGTACTTGTAATTGTTACTTGTCAATCGATATTTGTGTAAATACATCAAACATAAAGTTCTTAAAATTAAATAAAATTTCTGTACATTAATTAAATATATTTTTCCCTATTTTGATTAAAACATCATAGTTTAGTCTTATAAATATACTAATTATGAATAATGAAGAAAATAAATAACATATAGAAGTATAAAATTAAAAAAACAGTATTAAAATAACTATGATGTAGCATAGCAGTCGCTATTTCGATTGCCGCTATATGTTATAGATAAATTAGCGCAGTATTTGAGGTTCAAAAATGTTATAGCAATTCTTCATCTAGCACGCTATTTAGAACGTTGATATATAAATTCATAATAAATATAATTTGAAAAATATATGCTATTGATAAGTTGATGATTACTTCTTAATTATCTGATTTAATTGTTCATTTTACTTTAATGTTTCGCCGTTCAATTTCAATTGTAAGATCGTAATATAAATAAATTTAAGATTGTCAAAACACAAAAGATCAAGCCGGTGCCTATATAGTCAACATCATTGCTGCTGTTAGAGAAAATTAGTTATTTATCACTATAAAATTTTAAATTTTAAAAATAATCACTATAAAATTTCAATTAAGAAATTTATCATTACAAATCTAATTTATTCTTAAATTTACCATTATACCCATTTATTCAGAATTAAAAAAAAAATAGAAACTTTCTTAATACCAACAATACCCTCCACCAAACCCTTCTCCTCTATCTGTCGATCTAATGCTTGTACCAGACACTTATTTTTCAGAGTAGAATACTGGTACACTACTAGAATTGTTGATATTTCTGTGGAATGTCCCTATATTTTCCCTGGGATATTTTGGGTTCGATGGAAATGCCAAAAGATAGGGTTTCCGTTGATTATTTGCCTCGCACGTTCACGGTAATAAGTATTAATGGAAATAAGTTTTTATCATTCGAGGCAAATATTGTCAACGCTTGGAAGGAAATCTCCAGATTTTGCGCTTTTACGGAAATACCTATCTCAGATCCGACGGAAATTGTATAAAGTATTATATATCTGTACTCTCAACATTTCTGTGAAATGTTTATATCTTTTCCGTGGATTTTTGCACAGAAATGTTATTTATCTTTTTCTGATATTTTCTCTCATTTGAATAGTTGATATTTGTTTTACCATTCCAATTATAATTCAAATTATATATGAAATTTTTCACAGTACATCCCACACCACATGATTGACAAAAGAAGTCTAACAATATTAATTAATTGTCCATGGATCATTTAAAATTACAAGATAAATTCAAAGGAGTTGAAGAAAACAGATGGTTAAATTTTAAAATTAAGGATTGTCATTTTCATTGCTAAGCAATGACCTCCATATTGAAGCCCAGTAACATACCCCACCTCCCTATGGTGCCACCTGAAATAAAAATGCAAATAATATTATTTATTCAAACCGTGACTTAAGGCAAGTATACATTATTGGGTGAAAAAAATTCATCAATTGATAATTGGTCAACACAATTGAATGGATGGTTAAATTGATCCAATTTATTGACAAAACCATAATGTCAATTAGACAAATTAATACCATTTAACAGAAAGTTGAAATAATCAAGGAGTCTTTTTTTTAAGAAACTAACTGTATCATATTATGTGTCGCGAGCATATGGATCATCATCATCTTCTTCTTCTAAGTTTGACTCATTGATTAAGAGTCTATCAGTGTTGTCGCTTTCTATTTCTTCTATCTCAGTAGATGTTGTTGACAATAGATTAATTGGATTGACAGATTGATTGTTGGGGTGAAGTGTTTGTTCCTCTTGAAAAACTTCTTCACCGTCTCCAAGAACTAACTTTCCTTTCTTCTGTGTTTTCATGGCCACCCACCAATTTTTTCTATCTCCCCTAGTCGACGCATATGGCAGATAATACACCTGTATTGTTTGCACTGCCAACACAAATGGATCGTAGTAGCGAAGCCGAGAAGCATGCTTAACCTCAACAATGCCACGTTCTTCGTCATTCTTAACACCATTTATTATGTCAAACCAATCACATTTGAAAAGAAGCACCTTATTACCTCCTTCATAATTTAACTCAACCACTTCTTGGAGAACCCCGTAGTAGTCTTGTTGTGCCTCATTATCGCCCGATTGTCCTTTAATACAGACGCCACTATTTACTGTTGATCTATCTTGACCGTACGTCTTAGTGTGGAATTTGAAACCATTTATTTCATATCCACCATAGCAAATTGCTTGTTTATCTGGCTTCAATGCAAGATTGCGAATGTCAGCATCAATCGTGCGATCATGATCAACCAATACCCTCTTTCGCAACCAATCAGCAAAATCACTGTCACGAAGTTTTTGTAAAGGATTACTAGATGTGACTTGTCCAGAGTCGATCTTAAATGTATCGAACTCCCTGTATATTACATCAACAATCATATAATGGAGTTATTTCCAACCAGCATAACAACAGTAGCAAGAGTTTGTCCTAATTGAGTAACCCTAATTTACAAAAGAGTAAGATATGGTCTAATGAAGAACTCACTCTAAATACGGCTGAATCTCAGGGCAATTAAAAAGGACAAAGTTGTGTGCGGCAGTAAATTCTTTAGCATCAAGAGTTCTTCGGTTTCTCCGACCTATCGAGTGGCCATGCGCCTCAAATATTGACAATTTTTTTCTTGAAGGTTTTGTTCCCTCTTTTTTACGGTTTCCCTTGCTTGGTTGCTCGGCAAAATAAGATGAGCAATACGTAGATATTTCTCGGATGAGAGTTGCCTCGACAATTGAAGCCTCGACTCGTGCTTTGTTCTTCACCTTTAGTTTTGTATATTTGTTCTTTCTGCAAGTAATAACTTCACTTTAATTTTGATGATATGATGATGATATGATCCTATTAAGACCTAATAGAAAAGTATACCTTTCACATGCGTACATCCATCGGGGACCCACCGGCCCTCCTATCCTCGCCTCACGTGCAACATGTATGACTAAATGTTCCATAGAATCGAAGAAACTCGGTGGAAATTCCATTTCGAGCTTGCATATCGTTTTTATAATTTCTTTTTCAAGCTGATCCACACGGTTCGGGTCAAGCTCCTTTGCACATATTTCTCTAAAAAACTTTGAAATACTGCATAAAAGATCCCATATTGAATTGGGAACGAAATCTCGAAATGCAACCGGAAGAAGACGCTCTATGAATACGTGAAAATCATGGCTTTTAAGTCCACTTAGTGTGCAATTCGTCAGGTTGACACATCTCGACCAATTAGATGCATACCCATCCGGAAACCTAACAAGGTCCTTAAGCCACCTCATGACCTGACGCTTTTCGGAGAGAGCTAGGGCGTACGGAGCCTTGGGCTTATGATTATCCTCTGTTAGGTGTAATGAGGGTCGATTGCAATAAAGTTTTAAGTCCGCTCTAGACTTGACATTATCCTTGATTTTGTTAGGTACGTCAAGGAGCATGTAAATCAAATTTTCAGCAAAATTTTTCTCCAAATGCATCAAGTCAATATTATGACGCAGCAAATTCTTTGACCAATATGGTAAACTAAAAAATATGCTTTTTTTTTTGCCAATGGTGGGTTTGTCCATATCCCTCAATTTGGTCTAATTTTGTTATTTTTCCCCATTTGATCGGTTCTAGTTTGTTTAATTCCTCCAACACTTCCTCCCCCGTCAACATTGGAGGTCGCGGATCATTATCGACCTCACCCTTTAGGAAATTGTTCACATCTTGGCGAAGTTCATCACTTTGATCTAGAAAACACCTATGACAACCAAACCACGTTGGTTTTATTCCATTGAAGAGGCGAAAGGATTTTATTTTACTCATGCAGTAAGGACATGCCATCCTTCCATGTGTACCCCACCCGCTTAGCATCTCGTAGGCTGGAAAATCGCTTACTGTCCACATTAGCGATGCCTTCATGATGAAATGTTGCTTCCTTGACACATCGTATGTTTCAACTCCATCCACCCACAACATTTTCAGCTCATCAACCAAGGGTTCTAAAAGTACGTCGATATCTCGGCCGGGATGGGTCGGTCCAGGAAGAAGCAGGGCAAGAAAGATTGTATCTTCTTTCATTAGAAGACCAGGAGGAAGATTATAAGGGAACAAAAATACCGGCCAACACGAATAAGACGCTGCATTTGAGCTGTATGGCTGAAATCCGTCAGTAGACAGCCCTAGTCTAACATTACGTACCTACAGCAAATGCATTCCTATTATAATATACATCAGCGACAAATAATAAGAATCTAAACAATGTTATACAAACCTCTTCGGCGAAATCTTCATGTAACTTATCAAATTCCAGCCAAGCATCACTATCAGCAGGGTGCACCATCATGTCGGGATTTTCTCGAGGACCTTCATCATGCCACCTCATATGGTTTGCAGTCTCTTTCGTCATATACAATCGTTGCAATCTCTCTGTGATTGGTAAATAGCGAAGGACCTTTTTCGCCCTAGGCTTTGCACTGGTGTTGGATTGTTCATACCTTGATTCATGGCAAACATCACACTCCGTCTTATATTTGTGTTCCTTGTGATACAACATGCAAAATTTCTCGCAGACATCTATTGTTTCGTATGCCATACCAAGTGCCTTCACCATTTTCTTTGATTGGTAAAAATTTTCCGGTAAATTTTCCTTTTCCGGAAGCATGCCTTTAATTAGAGCCATCATTCCATCAAAGCAACTCTGACTCATGTTGTGTTTGGATTTTAAATCTAGACATTTTGTAACGGCAGATAAGACGTTGTATCTTTCACATTGAATTTTGGTTGAACCTGAATCAATTTCCCATAAAGGCTCCTCAGATTTTATCAGCATGTCGAAGAAATCCTTTGCCTTTCCCCTAGGTGCCTCTTCTTCGTATCGAGCATCCCAACAGAAATCAGGACCCGCAGCATTTACAAGCATCTCATCCATCCGATCGGTCTCCCGATTCGCTGCTGTTGGAGGATTGGAACACGGCTCTCCGTGATGTGTCCATTGATAATAATTATCACAGAAACCTTGTTGATACAGATGCAGCCTAACAGTTTCCTCCGGATGACTGTAAAAGTTATGACATTTTTTACAGGGACATGAAACATACTTCTTATTATCTCTCTCGGTATAAAGTGAGGGATTGGAACAAGCTAGCTTCACCATCCTCTGCACACCTTCAACAAAGGCCGGATCCACTTTCCCATTGGACAACTTACGGTTGTACATCCATTGACGATCCTCGGCCATTACTGGTTAAGTAATGAGGACAATTAGATTTGGACAATTACATTTGGACATTTGGACATTTGGAAATTAAATAGGGAATAAGTTCAACAAACCTTTCTAAACTTTCTCTTTTGCTCAGCAGAAAGCTTTAGTTCATTCAGACCTTCAAAATCTGCATCATCAGTTTTTATACAATGATCCAATAAAAGTATATAAGAAGCTATGTAGAGGGAGAGTTGATACTCTGGAGAATGAGAATTAGGAGAGGATCGGACAAGTGAGGAGAATCAGGAGAGGATCGGAGCAACAGATCGGAGAATAGATGAAGTGGGAGAGATGGTAAGGAGAATGCGGCGGCTTAGTGAAGAGGCGAATGGGAGAAACCATGCAAATTTCTGAGAATGGTAGTCTTCGTTCAGTCGATATATATTGGGGATAAATTTTACTATTTATTTCTTGAAACACTCACACCGATGAGAGATATATTCACAAAACTAGTTATGTTACCCACAGAAATAATGGCTCATGCCTCTTAACTAACAGACACCTTTTGGTGCGTACCCAACTTGTACGCGCAGTTTTAAAATTCACAAATAAACCAAAGCAGCCCAGAGTAATCTTCTCGGTTTGCTGCTATACCCAAAGAACCCAAACCAGTTTTTTGCAGTTAGAACATTGGAACAACTAGTACTTGCTAAATTAACTTAGAACAACCTAACATGAAACATCAGTCCAGTACTTCGTACTAATTACTACATAAATAAATTCATCAAATAATTACAAGCTTAAAAATCCTCCAGTGGCTTTTTACATGAAATTCAACTTATTGTCCATGTCCACCGAGGGGTCCTTGCTTCCCGGCAGCATCATCTTGCTCTGTAGGTGTTGCCCCTTCTTGTCCTTGTTTCTGCAAAGGTCAAACACAAATAAACGTAGTGCTCAATTAAATTAAACCTATGTAATTTCAATTGCCATTAAACCAATTTGAGCCGTCAAAGAAAAGAGGGAGCTAAACCTTGCCCAGATTGTGCAAAGCACAGGTTTAACATTTTTCTTGATTGAAATTCCAGGCAGGGTTAACTCTTGAAATGCACAGGGTTTACCCCCTTTATCAAGCCAAAAAAACTGAAGATGTTAACCTTGTATTGTGTGATCAAAACCTTGGTTTAAATAGAATCCCACCAGTAAATGCACATAAATCCTATCCAATGCACAGGTAACTATCACTACAAATTTTAACTCTTGAAGCTGTGAAAGTAAGAACTACGAAATTTTACAGAGGTTAAGCAGCTTACATGTAAGGCTGGAGGATTCATCCCTGTAGCTTGTAGTATCATCTGGATGCATGTCTTATTGTACTCGTCATTTCTTCGAAGTTCTTCCAATTGGGCTTTGTGTCGCCTCTCCTGGGCAGCCAGCAGGCCATCTACATCTTCGCGCGTGTACAAACCTTTCAAACTCTCTGCAGTGGTGGCTGTGCTTCTTGTAGGGGACGGTTCTGGTTGAAGTTTCGACTCGATCTCCGCGTTTTTCTTGCTGACTCTAGAGCGGTTCCCGAGTCCAAATAGCCTCCCTCGCTTCTCACCCCCCACAGCAATCTCCCAGAGCTCTTCATCAGTTAACTCTCCGCCATACACTGCTTTGATATCGTCAAACAACTCCTACAATTACACATCAAATCAGGAATTGGCATCAGAATGAAGGACACACTAGAACAATTACACATGACCAGCTTCAAATACTCAAAAAAGCAAAAGTTCATATAATTAATTGGTTTTTTTTTTATTTCAAGGCATCATGTTGTAAGATTAGATGGTAAAGTATAACCAATGCCATAACAGATATTAGGGTCAGGTGCAATGTATGATGCACAAAGACATCATTAATTCACCTCTTTCTCTTTTTATTAACATGAGCTGCCTGTTTCCCCCTCCCCCCTCTTTCTCTTTTTAATTATAAAAGCAATGTTGAAGAAAAATGCAATAAACAAACAAACATATTAAATTTAAGACAAGTCTATCTGTAATAAAAAGAGAATATTATTTATACCGCAGCCTTTTTTGCCTTCTCATTGACGTACACCCTTCCATTTGGTGTATTCCTCGTGTGTGTCGCATCAAACAATTCCTTAACTCCGACATCACCGCCTTCTTCGTCAAGCTTAGCTTTCTACAATTTGCATGCATTCCACACTTATATTTCTGGTTTTGCAATGACATGCATATTTTATGTAATATAATTAAAATGGTATCCATACCAACGACTCCTTGTGCGCATACATGCTTCGTGATCCTCCCACGTGATGAACTATGGGCCCTCCCTTTGTCATGTTCTCCCGCACCGTGATACTGTTCTTTACCCATTTTTCCTTACCCCATATGTCACAGAGTCCATTCCAGTGCTGCACATTCTTACACCATAGCGGAGGGTGTTCTTTCCATTCCTCCTTGTCGTCCCCGTATTTCTCCTTGCAATTAGACCTCCGCTCTGTAAGTTCAGTGGTGTACACGCTCGCTGCAATTGCCTCATATACATCCAAGCAGCGCCTCACTTTCTCCTCGGGCCCCCACGTGTATCTCTGAAGGAACTTTCGAAGGATCTTCAACCTGTCAGCAACCGAGAACATGTTGTACGACCTGTAAGGTCCCGGCATGTTCTCCACAGCGAGGAGCCTTATTGTGGTCTTAACCTTGGTGCATCGGGGTGACGTGGCGAACTCGCCGTCCCCAACGACCGTCAATTTGGGTCTGGCCTGTGGCGGCACTGGTTCAGCTTTTTTTGCTAGCCCCCGCCCGCGTCGAACTTGGTCCCCCTTTTTGTTACGGACCCGTGTCCGTTTCTCCATACCTAGTACGATTTCTGCATCTAGGTCCTGTCCAGCTGCTTCCAGGGCTTCAGCCACACAGCTGAGGGAGAGGACTGTGTGCTGCAGGCGAAACCTCCTCGATCCATCATCCTCAACCGCAGTTGAATGTTGGAAGTGCTCATCGGTTGAGTCTGTGTCAGTCGAGTTCCGAGATTCTTGAACGGACTGGCTATAGTCCTCGTCACCCGAAGGTTTCAACAGCTCTTCAGTGGAGTCCCCGGACTCCTGGCAATGCATTAATTATATGATGATGATTAGAATCAGTTTTGGATTTAATACAGATGAAGGCATGTAAAAAATTAAAAAAATGGAAGGCGACAGACAGTGGTCAAAACACCGGGAATAGATAAATAAGTTACAAGTTACAATTGATTACATGGGACCCAAGCAATTTACCTCATCATCAGTATTTGGTTGCGTGCGAGGCCTCTTCCTCTTCGGCGACGAACCTTCTACAGCCGGTTGCAAAGCCGCAAGGCTCCTCGTCAGGATGCGTCTTGGTGCCTTGGCTGGTGGTGCCTTGGCCTTTGGCATCACGGCCGGTGGTGACTGGGCTTGTGCCAGCTCTGCTTTTTTCGGCTTGGCTGGTGCTGCCCTGGCAGCTGCTGCCTTAGCCAGTGCCGACCTAGCCGGGGGTGGCTTGGCTTGTGCCGATGGCGGCGTTGGACGTGGCGGTTTGGCAGCTGATGGCTTGGCAGGTGGGTCCTTGGTTGTTGGTGGCTTCGCAGGTGGGTCCTGGACGGTTGGGGGCTTGGCTGGTGGTGCCTTGGCCTTTGGCATCACGGCCGGTGGTGACTGGGCTTGTGCCAGCTCTGCTTTTTTCGGCTTGGCTGGTGCTGCCCTGGCAGCTGCTGCCTTAGCCAGTACCGACCTAGCCGGGGGTGGCTTGGCTTGTGCCGATGGCGGCGTTGGACGTGGCGGTTTGGCAGCTGATGGCTTGGCAGGTGGGTCCTCGGTGGTTGGGGGCTTGGCTGGTTGTTTCTCGGCGGTTGGTTGCTTGGCAGGTGGGTCCTCAGTTGTTGGTGGCTTCGCAAGTGGGTCCTCGGTGGTTGGGGGCTTGGCTGGTTGTTTCTCGGTGGTTGGTTGCTTGGCAGGTGGGTCCTCGGTAGTTGGTGGCTTCGCAAGTGGGTCCTCGGCGGTTGGGGGCTTGGCTGGTTGTTTCTCGGCGGTTGGTTGCTTGGCAGGTGGGTCCTCGGTTGTTGGTGGCCGGCTTACATTCGACTTCCTCCGTGTTGGCGGCCGGCGTCCAAAATACGTCCTGCTTTCAAACAACGGCTTGATTACTTCCTCCTCAGCGGGTCTTTTCTTTCCTCGAGGCGGCCTGGGTCCAAAATACACCTTGGTCAAAGTAGGTGCGGTTGGTGCTGGTGGTGGGCCTGCATGTGCCGGCTTCAATGATCTTTGGGCCTGCTGGTGGAGGTTCACAGTGTATCATAAATTTATGGATAATCTTAATTTGAGTAAAACAAGGCTTGATTGTCAGCTCAGTTATCTGAGCCTAAACTAAACAATTTGCCCAAGTTAAAATCCAAGCAGTTTATTCCAATAAGAAATAAATTGAGCAAACCATTAGTAATCATGTCCATCCAGAAGATGCAATTTAACTTTATCATCACTAATCGTGAAGAAAAAATTTATCGAAGAGATGTGTCTACCTTATCTTCCTTATCTTGTATCCTGCAAGGGCTCTCTGGGGAAGGTCCTTCTTCTGCCTGTTTCGAAACCGAGCTGCTCCTGGTCGTCATGCGTCCGGATGCCGCCTTGGCTTGTGCCGGCTCAGTTGGTGCTGGTGGTGGGCCTGCATGTGCCGGCTTCAATGATCTTTGGACCTGCTGGTGGAGGTTCACAGTGTATCACAAATTTGTGGATAATCTTAATTTGAGTAAAACAAGGCTTGATTGTCAGCTCAGTTATCTGAGCCTAAATTAAACAATTTGCCCAAGTTAAAATCCAAGCAGTTTATTCCAATAAGAAATAAATTGAGCAAACCATTAGTAATCATGTCCATCCAGAAGATGCAATTTAACTTTATCATCACTAATCGAGAAGAAAAAATTTATCGAAGAGATGTGTCTACCTTATCTTCCTTATCTTGTAGCCTGCAAGGCCTCTTTGGGGAAGGTCCTTCTTCTGCCTGTTGCGAAGCCGAGTTGCTCCTGGTCCTCATGCGTCCGGATGCCGCCTTGGCTTGTGCCGGCTCAGTTGGTGCTGACTCGGCGGTTGTCCTTGCCGGTTTGGCTGGAGTCACCTCATCTGAGACGTCGGTATTTGGGACCCATAAGGGGGTGCCAGGCTTCAACGAGAGTTTGGGAGTTACACCGGCTTCATAAACCCGGTACGTGTCTGGATGTACTGTGGTAGCGTACTTTTGACCAGGCGGCAGCTGCCATGTTACACAATCCTTCAACTGCTCTGCCAGAGATGAAGGTGCCGGCCCACGTGCTATGGCAGCAGCCTGTGCAGCGGCCTTCGAACGAGTTAAACGTCCTGCCATCACCCTGTAAATATCGTATGACTGTTAACAAAAAAAATCATTAAGTATTTCAACTAGTAAATAGTATGTTAACAGGTCAGGCACTTCTCCCCCCCCCCCTTTTTAACTAATAGCCAACAGATGCAAGTATATGAACTGAAAATGAATTCACACGGGATGCCAACCTATGTTCATGCAAAAATAAAAAGGATGCAGCACTGAAAGTATATATTATTATGCAATTGAGATGCAAACCTTACCAAAAAAAAGGAAAAGGCTATCAATGAAACAAACTTACCAAAACCAAAATGAAAATGTACCAAAATGAAAATGCACCAAATCTAAAATAGATGTTGGGTTCAGATCTATCGGGTCTTATACAAGTTTATGAAGAGAAGTACCAAATCAAACTCTGTAAGTCGATTACAGGAGCATCATCGTCAAATGACAAAAATGGAAGTACAAATTCGCATCACTGAACAAAATCAAACTATGAGTACTACTGGATGTAATCTAATAAGAGCACGGGACTAGATCTTACCAGGAGAAGCGAAGTCGGCCAATTTCTTCACCTAGAGAGCTAGGGTTTCGATCGAGGGTTCTCCGCCAATAGAGCTGGTGGCTTCGGATCTAGGGTATCGATCTGCCAATTCTCCACCGAGAGAGAGGGGTTTTGGTTGCGTGCGGGATGATTCAAGGGCGGAGTAAAATGAGAGTCGAGAGAGGCGAAGTTCTTCACCGAGAGAGAGAGGGTTTTGGGAGGTAATAGGATTTAGAGCTAATAGGATTTAGAGCTGGGGTTTCTAATGAGCAAGGGGATTTAGGCAGTTCGATCTTATTTTAGCGGCTCTGATGAGCAAGGGGATTTTTGGTATTATACATCATAACCGTTCAATTGTGATCTGACGGTCCATATAACCCAGCAGAGAGCTGAGCTCAGCAGAGGATGTGATGCGTTTTTGGGAGATGGACAACATTATAAAAAAGACAAATAATAATAATAATAATGATAAGTGTAAATTATATTATCTAAATTACAAAGTAATTATATATAAAAAATGTTTATTAAAATTTTGAGATTTGTACAAGGATTCTATTTAATTTCTCCATGTATTATTTAAGTTAAGATAATTCATTTAAGTTTGAATTAAATAGAGAAATTGATTATTATGTAATTAATTGGTATTTATTTTGAAATGAAGATGATAAGTTTGAATTTAAATTATAGAGAAATTGAACAATATTTAATTATTTGATATTCATTTTAATTTAAACTCGTTTAATATTAGTGATCAATTTTTGTTGATATTTGTTTCGCAATTAATTGTTCATCAATAATCATCATCATTCACCTTCGTCATCAATAATCATCATCACTAATCTTCATCATCAATAATCATAACCATTCATCTTCATCATCAATAATCATCATCATTCACCTTCGTCATCAATAATCATCATCATTCATCTTCATCCTCAATAATCATCATCATCAATAATCATCATCACTAATCTTCATCATCAATAATCATAACCATTCATCTTCGTCATCAATAATCATCATCATTCACCTTCGTCATCAACAATCATCATCATTCATCTTCATCATCAATAATCATCATAATTCATCTTCATTTTATTTTATCTATTTATTTTGAAATTTCATTGTCAAGATTGTCATCATAACCATTGTCAACATATGAACAATTTATCAATTTACAAAAGTTTCATTTCAAAGTTGTTTAAAAAATATTTTAAAAATAGCAATAATGCTCTAAAATTCACGAAATTTTATTTCCTACAAGATTTTGATATGAACAGTTTATTAAGATAAGTGTTATTGTCAAAATTTTGATATTTTAAGCTAAGTATTTCAGAAATTTGTCAAATCTAGAAAGCTTAACTTTTATAAATTTGCTCCTATATTTGTTTAATGTATATGTGCATGCTGCACCTAAACTTCAAATCAGTTCAAATTTCATCTTACACGTTGCTTCATATGCAGATCGATCGCATAAGAGATGTATTCAAGTGTTTGATGCCCTGAGTGCATTCAAGTGTTTCAAAAACTCTATAACCTAAAAACAAAATCATAATACAGTTGTGCCACTAACTATAAGCAAAACATAACTAAATAAAGTAAAGCACAAGTAAAAATGACAGTTGTTTTAGTGACCAAATTATACTAAAAATATATATACAATTGAGATACATCAATATTTTTTTTTTAGGATTACTACTTTTGTATGATTTTCTAAAACTAAATAGAAGATGATTTTTTTTGTCTGCTTTTATAAAAAAAAGTGACAAGATAACAAAGTAGATTGTATCGCAGAATATTTGATTCGCCATAATTTCTATTCTATTTTTTTTATTTGTCGAATATTCTGAAACTTTATGTTAGAAAAATACCACGTAACTCTTAGCTAATTGCCACTCAAAACCCACTTAATTTAGATAAGAGTGAAGATCCATTCATAATGGATTATTTTGACAATCTTGGCGATGAACCTCTAAATAAATACAAAAAAATCTTAATATAAATCAATTTAAAATTTAAAATTTAAAATTTTAATATATATAAATTGATCAAATCCTATCTGATGTTGACCTGATCGGATCCAATTTCATAAAAATCAAACTAACCCCATCCAATTCATCCGCATAATTTTCACCTCTAACTCTTTCTGCCGCGCGATCCAAATTAACTCCCTCTGCCGCGCGATCCAAATTAGTGGCGCCGGCTCCAAAAAATTGGTCCCCAAATTTTTATTTCCCCCCAAAATTTCGATGGTTTATTTAATGGACCGCGCGCCAGCTCCTTTCTCTCTTTCCGATCTCTACCCTTCCGTCTGTCATTCTCTCCTCAATTCCTTCTCTCGTCTCCGTCTCGTTTCCCCCCAAATTGGATGCTTCTATACAGCTGCTGCACTCTTCTCTTCTCTTCAAATTGGTTACTCTTCCACTCTTCTCTTATCTCGGTTTTGTACTTTATTTTAGCTTTAAGAGTTCTATTACGTACGGTTTGCTAAATCAATTAGCTACAGTTTAGGGTCCTATTAGGGTTTAATTAGGGTATGTGGTATTTAGAGTTTAGGGTACTATATATTAGCTAGGGTTTACGAATCTGCTGTGCATTAATTACCTACCTTGACAATGCAATTGAACATACGTTATGCTTAAAAATTGTATAGTGGTATCACCTTTGAGGCTGCAATTGACATGTTCAAAGGAGGAATGAGTGAATCCCCCCAATGACTTACAGAATGTTTTCTCCTTTTTCCCTTTTGAAATTAGTGATGCAAATATCCTAAATTACCATGCAATTGTGTTATTTACCAATGGAAATAGAGGCATGTACTATATTTCACAATATTAAGTAATCACTGGTACTATTTGTCATCTGTATATTTCACAGATTCTCCCATATGGCTCCTAACACCAGAACATCGCAGCTTCCGAGAGGCAAAAGGGTAAAGTACACCCAGCAAGGTGCAGTCCCAATTCCTCCAGACCCAGAGGAAAACCCGGCTGTTTCGACCGAACTGTCTGCCTCTGCATCTGCCTCTGCGTCTGCGTCACAATCTGGAGTGCTAAAGCGCAAGGGGAGAGGACCTGGACAGATAATTCCTCCACGGCTACCAAGTGAAAGACCTGTGATTTGGCCAGTGGGAAAACAAGAGTTTACCACAGAGAACAACCCAACTCAGATCACCTCGGTCATCACTAAACTGGCCTTGCAACTGATGCCGGGGCCTTGTATTAGTTTCTTGTTGTTTGATCAAAACACAAGAAATGCTCTCGAGGATGGGTTTTTGGTACAAAAAACTACAATCATTATTTTATATACAAGCGTAGCTTAATTAGGTCTAGGCTCTTAATTACTGAATTACTAATCATTAATTTATTATGAAGGAACGCTTCACATATAGGACTACTGAAAATGTCAACCATTGTAAGGAGGTGCTCGAGGCAATTGCTACAAAGAGGTACGCAAATGAGCTACGCGAGGCGAGGAAGAGATGTCGAAAGAAGTTTGGGTGGAATACAGAGGGATGGAAGACAATGGTTCCTCATTGGTGTAAGACCTTCAGATACTGGCATGAACTTTGTGACATCTATGGAACCTCCGAATACAGGGCCCTTTCACAAAGAAACCAAGCTAATAGATGTGCTTCGGGGCTTTCTACTTGTCATTACTCTGGGTCAATAAGTGCTTATCAACATGGCCAAAAATTGGTAACTACATCTTTTACTAGTCATCAATCATGTTAAACCAAAATCAGTATTTCTATCTTATATTTGCATACACAGATAAACATGAGGGGGGAGGGGGGTTAGCTAGTATATGGGGTTGGCAGGAGTTCTTCATTTCATGATTAATTAATTTTGTTTTGATGGTGCTCATATATGTTCAATAATTCATTTGATCATATGTGTCCAATAATCCATTTTGATAACTAGTACATCTCCTTTTATTGTTTGTTGTCTGTAGGGGTAATGGCATAGTAATGATCTGGTTTAATTTGAATGTAAATTTCCTTTGAATCATGCAAAAATTTTATATTTGATTCCAGCCATCCTCTTTGTTGCATTTTCAGCAAAAATTACTTGGTAGAGAGCCGACAGTTGAGGAACTTTATGTACACTTGCATGTTGGTCGAGAAAATGGCCAATCACCGGTTGTGGCTCAAGCAATAGCGGAGTTGTATTCCAAGGCCGAAGTGATGGACGCAATACGAGAGGAAAACAATGATGGGGATGAACTCCCTACAGAAGAGGAAGGGCAAATCATAGTAGATGTTCAAAGCTATGAAACTAGTTCATTGAAATTTGCAAACAGTAAAACAAAGGAAGTCTTTGTAAGTTTTCTTGCAACTTGATTGTAATGTACAATTGTGGGAGATGATCTGAACCTACTGAGGGTTAACTCGGGTTCTTGAATTGGTAGATAGACCTGCACACGAAAGAGGGAAATGAGACTTATGATTAATCTTGGCTTTTTTTACTTAATTCCTTGAAATTGAGCTGTAAATGGTTGAATTGGGGATTTAACCATCTCCTTCTTTGCTCTTGGTTGAACTGCTGCTTGTTGATTATGATAATATAACTTGGGGACTTTGATCTGTGCCTGGGAGGAATTAAATTGAACATTGGGTTTAACTGCTTTGCTTGATCTGTGGGTGATATGTTGTTGTTGTTGTGATGTTGTTAAGTGTGGGATTTGGTTGTTTGTCAATTACGGTAATATGAAATTTGAATTAGTTGCACTATTAATATGTAGAGTTGATGTAGCTGACTGTTTCTTCATTGAACCATATAGTCGGGTCTAGTTGTAATTAGTGTATTGATCCTTGTTTTCTAGTCATGTGCCACTCAATTCCTTATCAGAATGATGTCTTTTCGTGTCTAATATCTATCGTTTCTCAATAGGAAAAGGCAAAGGAGATGTTGCTAGATCCAAATAATGAGGGAAGAGAACCTATTGAAGTCTTTCGTCTAGCTGCTGCTAAGAAGAGCCATGGCAGAGACTGGGGCTTCGGGAGTAAATTTGAGGATAGCATGCCCGCATCGTTGAACTCACGATCAAGAGCGTCTTCTACAACATCTGTGCTCACAGTGGAAGCGATGGAAGGGCGCAAGGAAGAGTTCAAACAAATGATAGAAGATCAAAATGCACGTTTTAGTGAGGAGATTGACAAGAGAGATAAGGTAATAGAAGGGTACGAGGTTCGCTTCTCTGACATGGCTGCAGCCCATGCCGCGAAACAGGCCGAAATGCAAACGATGATTAGTCATCTCTTTGTGATGGTAGGAATGCAGAGGCCACCTTATCAGGTAATGAATCATAACATTAATTGTAATGACATTGTTGCTTAAATGTATCACATTGCTCTGATTAATTCAACTTGTAGGGTAATGGTTCTATTCCCCAACCTTATCAAGCTTATGTTTCGCAACCCTTTCAAAGTGCTTCAGGGATGCATGTGCCTTCTTCTTCTCAGGTAAGAAATTTTGGTGAGGGTATTGTTAATGCTTGGGGAATTTAGGGCTTTTCGGTTAATTATTGTCATTTGATATTTATGGACTTACATTTCACTTTCTCTACTTAGAACAACAATGGTTTCAATTTTGGTGCACTTTTGAAAATGCAAGTGCCTCAGACCCAGATGCATCCTATTTCGCAGGTAAGAATCTATTTCAAAGTTGATCCTTTCACTTCCTGTACTTAACATCCCAAAAAATCTATTTCTGTGTTGATGTATGTGGATGGGGGTTACCAATATGAAAAGTTGTGTTCAAGCATGCTTACTGATAAGTGCTTCAACTCTTTTGCTAGCTATACTTGAATGCTTATGTTATCTATTGTTGCAATTGTGCTGAACAATTTCAGGGGGTGCATTTGCTTATGTCACAGATTTGGTTTGTTCATGTGCAATACTGACTTTGATTGTATTTTCTCTTTTGGTTATGTATACTAGGGAATAGGGTTACAGGCACTTTTAGATCAAGCCTCAAATGCCGAGGCAGACATGAGTCAATGGTGCGCCGAATCAAACCAGGACAATGGAGCAAAGTTATGAGTTTGGGAAGAATGACATGTGTTGTATTTTGTTAATTAGCATAAATACTGCCTGGAAACTTTTATATTTTGTTAATTGGCAGGGATTACAGTTAGTGACAGTTGTATATTTTGTTTAACTATAGCTATACCTGTAAATTTTGGTACTCAAGTTGTATGGATACTTTGATAGGTCCTGCTATTTTGAGCGCATCTTCTGATACTTTGAGAGCACCCAATGCAAATTTGGATGCTACAGCATACATTGGTGCTCTCAAAATATCAAAATTAGCTCTCAATTTATCACTGCCCTACTTTGATATGATAATTACATAATCTATGTGATTTATGGTGATTTCTAAAGTTTACTTGTTCACTAAATGTGATTATACAGAAATGGGATGATATTATTAAAATAAATATATGCAGCAAAAAAAAAAAAAGATTTTACACACAGAAATAATGGTATGTACACTGACAGAAATAATGGCCACATTTCCAAAAACCTGCGTAAATAATTATTAATTATTTGGAATGTTTTCAAAATATTTCCGTGGTTTTTAGCATAATAATTTCCGTGGAGATGCAAACCAGGCAAATGATAGGATTTTTACGTCGATAACACAGTGGGGTCCACGATCGACATTTCCGTTCAAACTCGACAGAAATATAATAGTGCGTGCGAGGGAGAAAATAGCAGCCGACCCCACTTGGTAACTAATCTCCGTTGAATCTACTTCTGTGGGAGCGCCAGGGTAAAGGAGTATTTCTCTGAGATTCGATGGAAAAGGGACCATTTATGTCAGGGTTTTTTGCGTGAGGGATTTTCCCTGGCAACACCACAGAATATGGGTCATTTCCCTGGTTAGACCCACACAAAAGGGGTTTTTTAATCCTCAGAAATACAAACAATTCTAGTAGTGGTAATTACAATCCATGATTGCCGTACTTACTTTGGATTTTGGAAGGAAAGAAATCACCTACAAAGCGAATCAAATTAGAATTCTCATCATAGCATATACAACAGTTCATGACATTAATTTGCAAGGATTTGAATTTCGAAGACAAAAATTAGATACAAAATAAACAACAAACGTCACTCTTGAAAAGGAGATAAATTGTTTAACAGGCTCTATTTCAGTTGTTCGTGCATAATCGAACATCGAAACAACATAAAAGGAAATCAATAAAGAGCAGTCTAAGCAAGAGAAAGTACGAGTAAAATCAGACATTTTTTTCTCGCTGCATGCAAGAGAAGCTCAGAGGTGGAAAGAAAGTGGGATCGGGTTTGGCGATCGAATCGATCGATAGCTAGAGGAGAAGCGTTTGGCGGAGAGAAAGGTCTGAATTCTGAAACTCTGAATCGATTGACAACTAGAGAAGGGTTTGGCGATGGACATTATTGGTATCAAGAAAGTTTCTGATTTTTTAATTCTGAATAAATGCTTGAAATATATTTTTTTTTTGCATCGGCCTAAAAATATTATTAGCATCAGTTTTGTTAATACTATATATTTATTACATCGGTCAGCCAATACTAAAGAGCCGACGTAACAAGCACCATATTAGATAGTCATTTGCATCGGTTTTACAATTTTGACATCAATCTATACATTCGTATAGATATATTTTAGCATCCGTTGAGCAGAACACAAAAGTTTTTTGTTACATCCATTTTAATCAATGCAACTGATTTTATACATCGATTGAAACTGATGTAAAAGTATTTTTGACATCCGTTAAGATGATGCTAATACTATTTTTTCTAATGTAAAAATATTTTTGGCATCCTTTTAGCAAATTTAGGAATAAATTAGATTTGTAATGATATTTTTTTTAATTAAAATTTTACAGTGATATTTTTTAAATTTAAAATTTTATAGTTACAAATAACTAATTTTTTCCTCTTTAATGCCATTATTATTATTACTATTAAATTTAATAAGTCACCATACATACATGATTTGACTGATTTTCCATGTGCATTAGTTAGTTTGTGGACAGACTAATAAAGCGGAATCAATCGTCGTGTGAAATTGTGAGGTGAGGGGAGTGGTGTCAGTCCCATACCTCTAACCATAATAAATACTGAAGCCGCAGCTGATTAAAGAATCAAATATTTGTATAGATTAGAGGCACCTACGTACATAGCCAAGAGAAAATGAGCATGCCATGCAATTTTTGAAGGAGAAAAGGACACTTCCATTAGGTTTCTGGGGCCTAATATAACCGGGTGTGACGTTGAAATTGAATTGATCTTTGTCGTATTAAAAACTTAAAATGTTAAAATGAGACGGGAGAGGACAAAAGAGAGCACAGAGAAACCATCAGACGAGAGAAAGTAACAAACGCTAGGTGCCAAGGGAGAGTCTGAAAACAAACGTGGGGAACAGGGAGAAGTGAGATGCCCATGCATATATGAAATATGCTTTCATTCAATTAATTAATTCAATTCCTCATTCGAAGTATACTAAATTTAAGTGGTTTAGCGGAGACACAATGACACATGCATGCAGTGGAAAATGTTGCAGCCCCCGCTGTAATTTTGCAACGACAAAACCAGCTACCTTTCAAGGTAAACATTTTGCCTACATTCGACTCGACTTTATGTTCTCTTCCTTGCTATACTTTTGTTATGTATCAATTTATCACTTGATATCAAACTCTTTTTGTAATTATTAAGATAACCTTTATAATTGATGCATGGAGTATTAATCTAATGGGATCCTTTGCTCTGATATTATGTATCATATTTTTGCAATCATTTAATTAAACTAGCAATTTTTCAACCGGCCGCTTCACTTCAAAAATATCCAGTAAATAAACCAAGTCTATCTCAGGGGCAATATATATATATATCATAGTCATGAAGAATCAGTAATATTAATAAACAATATTAAATTCAACTTAAGAATAACATAAATTCAGTCCAAATAATGTTTCCACAATTTATCTATATATAATGTGATCGATGTAAAATCAATTACTTTCATAAAAAAAATAAGAATTGACTTCTTTTGTTTATATAATTTTTAATAATGCATGAGATAAAAATCATACTTTCATATCATAGGCTCCAAAAAACTGCAAGGAAGAGAGTAGATGTCTGATAGCTAGCAGCTAGGAAGGAAAGAGACAAAAATTAATTGATTTCCTCTGCGTTACAATTTGGAGGAGAGAACAGTTATTTTATATATGTCTTCTCCATAAGTTAAAAAAACAAAACAATTATTTTTGAAAATTCTCTCAAAAAAGAGGAACGTACTTAGAATACTTTTGTAGTTGTGTATGATATATAGTGATGAAATGTTACTGATAGGTACAGTTACATCAGGTTTAATCTCAGTTCAGGTTCAGCTAGATTAAAATTTCGCACACCAAGTCACTCCAACCACTCTGCAAGAGATGAAATCTATATATAGAGGCCCCTAACCTACTGAAAAAGAGTTCATTACTTAGATGCACACTCACTAAAATGATATATCTTCGGTATACTCAGTACGGATGTAAGTATATGGAATGGGGGGGTCAATGTCCCCTATTTATTATTTAAATTGTAGTTACTATATTGATAAAATTTTATATTAACATTGTTTAATTTTCAATAACTATATCCATTTGAACTCCATAAATTTCATGTAATATTTCACTAGTGAGTCCCATTATTTTATGAAATATTTTGTTATATAAATTTACTAATTTTTTTAATTTCATAGAGATTGAATGTGAACTTAATTTTTATCCTTTTAAGTATTACAAAGATAATAAACAGATAATTAATTCTTGTAACTTCTTTTCAGGAGAAATATTTTACAAAATTATTTCTCTGTCCATTTTTTATCTTATATTATTTTTCAGATTCAGATTCAAATTGATTCTTCCTTCAAATTTTTGATCTAGGAAAAAAGTTAATATTATGGTGCAATAGTTTTGGTGTAAATCATATTATTAATACATAATTCTAATTTTTGACAATGTAATAAAATAATTTTCTAGATATTTTATTTTTTTAACTAATTTGAACCATAAAAGTAAAATGAGAGAGTTCAATTGCCTTAATTTTTTTTGCCTCAATCATGTATCCACTTTTTAAATTTCTAATAACTTAAAATTTAAAACTACAACATAAAAAAATAAAATGTTAGATTTGATCTACTATATTCATTTTTGCTTTCATTTTATGTAAATCAATAAGTTATAAAATAAACGTTTCAAAATTAATCATATTAGTGTATTTTTTACAAGCACTTGATGTCACACAAAATAATATTTAAACGTCATAATTTTTAATATATACATAAATAATAAGACTTAGACCAAATCTAACAGTTCTAATTATTTTGATATTTTAGTTTTTAATTTTGAGTTATTAGAAATTAAAAAAGTGGAGGCATGATTGAGTCACAAAAAATTAAAGTATTTGAACCCTCATCAAGGATAATATTTGCAAACAAATGATTATTTTATGTATTATGGTGTAATATTTATAAATTTAATATGATAATATATATTTATATTAAATTATTATTGAACCCCAGTCTATAAATTTCTAACTCTGCCACTGGGTATACTATACATAAACAATGTGATTTAATAATCTCCTTCAATAACAGTTAGAGAATCGTTGTGAAATATAATTAATAATGGTTGGAGAATTGTTGTTAAATGTAATTAATAACCGTTGTGAATTCTTTTTTGTGTGGTAGTGGATTAATTCAATCCTGCTCTTTGAATTTATTGCCAAAACATATTAATTATCGATCAACGTTTCTGATTTAATATTAATAAATTTTCTATATTAAAATTTATATTTACACTTTCTCATAATTATTTAAATTAAAATAAATCGTTCAGATGTCTTTACATAAATCTTGACTAAGGAAAGAGCGCCCAACAAACATGTGCAGTCACGTGGCATTAGGAGGCGTGAGGTCGTGAAGGCGACGGTTTCGACTAGGCCAGCCACACCGCAGCTGCGTGCCTTATCATATAAACGCCATGCCGGGCATGAGTGCATCGCATCGCATGCTATCCATGGTTCCAGATTATTCGTGGGCCATCTGGCCATGGGAAGTGGTGTATAGACTTAGCCTCTGGTGAGTCCTGAGCACAGAAAATCATGAAGGGGATGAGGCAGGCAAGCAGGCAAACAGCCAAACACAGAACACTCGCCCGTCTTCTTCGCCGCTCCGTACTGCATCGTATCGATCCTCTCGTCGGTCGTCTTCACTTGTACAATAAAATAACAAATTTTGTTTCGTCTATTTTATGGTACAGGAACAAATTTGCAATTATATTATTTTGATAAGTATTAATTAGTTGGACAACACCAATAATCGTGAAAATCAAATATAAATGTTCAAAGTTAACTCCAAGCACAACCAGAAAGAAAGGGCTGGCGCCCTTCCGCATAGGCGGTAGGCATGAGACTTGAGTTCGAATCTCACTATCAACTTTCTCATTTGCGCTAGCAAACAAACCTATATATATATTCTTTTTCTTTTCTAAATAAAATAAAATAAAAATAGGGAAGTGATATGATTGCAATTAAAATATGAATTCATAGCTAGACCCGAGTTTTAAATTCGGTCTTAGAGAGTAGGACTGAATTTGAAATTCAGTCCCAGTTTTTTTAAAAAAAAAATTTAAGTTTTGATTAATTTTTTTATAAATTTGTTAGAAAATTAATACGTAATGCACAACTGTGTAACGGAAATTATTACTAATAAATATAGGTCATAAATACTAGTATTTATTTTGTACACTATTCATTATTTCAATATGATATAAATATATTTTAAAAATTATTTTCTTGATTTTATTACAAAAATAATATAATAAAATATTAATATATTTTTATAAAATTTTATATATAATAATATATAATGTGTTTTTTATCGAATAATTCACGAATAAAATATATTTTTTATCAAAAAAACGTAATGTTGACGAATTATTCGTGAAATATCCGATTATAAACAAAAAAAAATTATTTATGAATAATTCGCAAATTTTATTACTATGTGACACGGATACTAATACAACATCCTCCCCTTCACTACTCCGTCCATGTACCGGGTCATAGTAAGTCGTACAGGGAAATAAACCACCGCACTTTTGTCTCTTCTGAATTCTCATCAGAGATGGTCATTTCGTCCTCTTTTAATGTAAAAAAATAGAAAAATAAAAATAAAAAGTGGTCGCTCACTCTCCACTCTCCGGTCTCCTCTCCCTTCTTTTCTCTACTCTCCTCCATCCAAGTCCATGACATTGAACTGTGGAACTGCAATTACATTAAC
>CAXKVV010001007.1:0-33376 GCA_964058805.1 Schoenoplectus triqueter | reverse complement strand
ATTATCATCATCATTATTAGTATCATAATTATCCATATTTTAATTATTATGATTAACAACTGCCAGACAATATTTTCATTCTTCCGAATAGTCAAGAATATCACTCTTCTACCACTCTTCCAAAAAATATTATTCTACCACTCTTCCAAATCTATTTCTTAATTTATCAAACGGACCCCAATTATGCAGTCTCTTTTGATCTTATATATAAAAAGAAAAAAAAAGGGCAGAACATAGAAGTTCTGAGTCGCTCATTCCCATTTAATGTTTTTTTCTCTGTCATATGGAACCTGAAAAAGTCGACGTAAGTGGATGAGACTCGACAAATAAATAATGAGTGCATTTCCTCTACGGTAATTTACCGTAGAGTAATTATCTTGATTCATCATGAGTCGTAGGATTTGGACTGCGGACGAGACAAAGACAATGGTGATGGTTGAATTTATAGGGGCCACATTAAAAACGGACACTTCACACGTGAAGTACTGCAGGCGATGTGAATTCATAAATAATAGAGGCAGGGGAAGAATCATAAATTAGAATTAGAGGGGGCTAAATCATAAATATAATACAATTTCATTTTTATAAGAGGACCAAAGAATACTTGTATTTAAAAATATATAAAATTTAAAGGATGAAAAATACAAAATATATAATTTATGGGGGAGGGGATGTCTGGCCTCTTTTACTGTGGCTTTAGTTTCGCCACTGTATAGGGGTTATGTTGCAACCAAATCGCTGCTTTAGGAAAAATTTGAATACGCACAACTAGTGGCCACATCACAAAGATTTCTTATTTACTTAATTTTTTAATAATAAATATTTGGTCATGAAAAGTGAGATCTAATATCTTCATTTTCACAATAATTTTGTATATCTCTAGAAAAGTAAATAAATTCAAAAATTAAGAGAATTTGACTAAACAAAAATAAATTGAGGTGTCTCACATTTTTATTACTCATATTACATTTATATTTTATAATAAGTATCGATAAAGTGGTCTAAGACTAATTTTATAATAAGTTTGGCAAGCGTAGTAAAATTAAATCGGAGTAAAAATTAAACTGCATTTAAAGCAATAATATTTGGTAGAAGCACAGTAAATAGATGTAGTTTGTGTAAAATATGTTGAAAGAGAGAAAAAAAATGGTGCTTTAACTTTAAGCATTTATGAATGTGGTTTAACTTTACTCCACCTAAAATCACTTCAGTTTAATACTTTAAATTGCTTTAAAGCTTATTACACATTTACTATATCTACCAAATAAGGGGATAATTTGCTGTCCACCAAGTGATTTTATTTTGCAACAAAGCGGGAGGACAACCCTAGTTCATATGTAATTGATAATGTCTATTTCTTATTAAGTGTGTAAGTTTTCTGATTCCATAATAATCAGGATTGATTGAAATTCATTGATTAGTTTTCAGATAAAACATGAATCATTAGGTATATCAGAGATTTTTGTAACGTGATATATTGTAATGAAAAATATTAAAGTTTCTGCTAAATTCATAATACATCCGCTACATTAAAAAAATATATAATTTATGATATATCTTTCCTAAAAGACATCATTTTGCTATCAAATTTGAATTATATTTATTATTTCATTGAATTTTTTGAGGAAAGTTGTGATTATTACATAAAAGAAGAACGATTAGTTATATTTGCTTCTAATTTTGTTTGTTATCATATTTTATATCATAATAGGATGATGTTCTTAGAAATATACAATGGAAGATATATTCTCTTTACAAGGTATTAGAAAAAAAATCATATTAATTAAGAAATAAAATTTGCTAAATCGGTTTACTCCATATAATGTTCATTAATTGCAGAATGTCCTATTTATTATATGAATTTTATTTCATCATGTTAATTAAGAATTAAAATAACATTATACTTTTTTGAATTAAACAAATATAATCATTTTACTTTAATCAATGTATAAGTAAAATTGAATGATATTTCATTTGAAAAGTGAGCCATAGCAAAACACAGACATGATAGTTAAATTTCAACTTTCTTTTGTAGTAGATTTTTAACATTATCCTTAAAAATAATGTAAAAATAAATTTTAATGAGCAGAAAATAAGTAATCAATTATGTTAATCATATCTGTTGCAACCGGTAAGAGTAATATGATATAAAAGTAAAACAGACAATCTCTCTAAAATAAAATAATGTTTCTACAATACATTTTTCTTTTCTGCATTGTACGAAAAACGTGAACTTTGTAGCAACTATTCTCTTCTCTATTTTAAAGTATGTATAAAAAAAACAGAAAATGTCGTGTACACAGTTCCTTTTTTAGAAAACATGGGGTCGATATCAATCATTGAAATTTAAAATAATATAAATATAAATTAAAATCCTTTTTGTATATGATATTTTTATACAGCTGAATAAATAATGAATGGGAAATGGTATTCTTTTGTTTTTTGGCGCCATGTGTTAGCGTATCAGGTAGCTTTTTCCTTTTTCCCTAAAATATGTAAAAAAAATACAACAACCAATAAATAATAGTTTATTTATTTTACATATAATTAGTATAAAATTACCCGTAAGATACTTGATATATTTGAATTTTACTACGAGATGGGAAGTTTTATTTTTTATTCTACTTTCAAAAATCACCCGACAACAAAAAAATGATGATTTCTTAAAAGGAATTGATTCATGAATGCCATTTTTTAGCTCTCAAAGAGTTGATGATTATTGATTAAGGCTGCACAAAAAAGGTCAGACTCATGATTTAGTTTGGGCTCGATTCAAACTCGAGCTAATTTGGTTTGATAGTTAAATGAGTCGAGTTTGAATTGTGGTTGGCTTGACTCGTAACTCGACTTGGCTCGAATAATTATAGCATATATATATATTTGCTAAATTCTAATCTGATAATCTCTCTCGTTATCTCACCATCTCAGCGGTTTAACAACTTATCATACTCGCTTGTGACTCAGCTCATATATCTGATTCGATAATTTTTTTAGTGATCCATTTGTTCAAATTAGCACAACAAATTTTTTTATTGAAAATATAATTTGTTTATATATCAATTTCGTATGTATCATTTTTGTAGATGTACAATTTGTAGACATACTAAATATAAATATCAAACCGAGTCAACGTACATGCATTGGCTTACAAGCCAACTCATGAGTTAGTTCAAATAATAATGAGTCAAGTTTGAATTAGATTTTTCAGCTCGAAACGTTTTATGAGATCGACTCAATTTTTTATGAGTCAAGTTTGAGTTAAGCCTAACTCGATCAAACTTAACTCATTTGCAGCTTTATTGATAATTTCTTAAAAAGAAAAGAGGGGCTAGTAATAATACGGAAATTTTATTGTTTCATTTTGCACTTTTGCCCAATTTTTGTTTTGCATGAAGGTTAGAGCGCATTTTTGCATTCCACAAGAAGTATATAAGAAAGAGAGAGAGGAGTTGACTAAAATACAACGCGCTAAAATTTTAAAATTTAAGTTAAAAATGACCAATCTAAATCGTTCAATTTATTCTTCATATAAAATTCTTATAGAAAATCAAATTTTATATTTTTTGAAATTTTTTTTGAGTAAGAAGAAAATCAACACTATTGGACGATCCAAATTCCTTAAATCAAGCAACTTTCTTCTTACCCAAAAAATAGTAATTCAAAAAATATAAAATTTAATTTTCTACAAGAATTTGATATGAAAAACAAATTGAATGGTTTAGATCGGTCATTTTTAACTTAAAATTTTGATATTTTAACGCGTTGCACGGGTGCATCCGTACAACGCGTTGTATTTTAGTCAACCTCTATATATATTACAAAAAATATTGTGATAGATTATAATCTTACATCAATTTAAATTTATGTATGTTAACGATTTTTAATATGTTATTCACTGAAATGAAGTATTTCTATTCACTGACGAGCTAAATATAAAGTTTCATCGGAGGATGAAAATTATTTTCCTTCAATCAATGATGTGCATATATACTGCTGGCACATTTTGAAAATTTCCTTTCCACTTTTATTATACTTTTTTTTTGCCTTTTTGTTATACTTTTTCCACTCCATTTATATTCCGTGAGACCGTGACCATCAACTTACTTCCTTGTTGGCGCATATTCTGATACTTTTTTTTTTCTGGCAAATGTCTACGATACTTTTAGTATATTATTGTAAACATTAAAAAAATTAAATTATACTAGCTTAGTATTTATAAATATTACATACATCATAAGTAACACATCAATAACCATAATTTTCAACTTAATAAATACTGATATCACTTATGTTAATTGATCGAATTGATTGATTGTCAATATACCCTCTGAAGATCAGGATCTTTAATTGGAAGTGTGCATTTTAACAGAGACAGATGAAATATGAAACCAAAGTCCATGAAGGCAATGACTATCAATGTTTAGCTGACATAGTAGTTAAAGTGAAGTAAAAGTTAAATTATCTTAAAACAACAGTGTTTGATAATAAATGAAATAATTTATGTAAAAATATAAAAAAAATTTAATGCTTTAATTATAAATTATATATAGATATGCTTCAACTTTACTCCACTTTGAATCACTTTTATTTAATATTTCAAAGCACTTTAAAATATTTACTACACTTGATCAAACAAACAAAAGCATATCATTAATTAATTTTATGTTATATGCAGAAAGGTCCCCCAAAAATAAGGAAACTACAAACACTTTTATTATAGAAGTCGTATATGGAGTTGTTGTTATAGGCGCGAGAGAGAGTCACTTGTAAAGAAACGAGCGTGACTTTGCTCCTGAATGGTCTTCTCTTGTTGTCAGGTCTCTGCTGCTACAGGACAGGTCGAAAGACGTGAGCGGTCACGAACCTAATCTCTCTCTCTCGCGCGTGGGGTAGCTTCTCTTTGTAAATTTTATCAATTTATAATTTTATATAGTTACCAAATCACTGACTACACAACAATAGTCTATTGTGGCGCTCTTTTAGTTTTCTCTCTCTTCGATATGCATGTACTATACATTCACAGTGTTCGGTTAAATAACACTAAACAAATTGAAGAACGAAAAACGGAGCGATCAACCGAGAGAGGGATAGAGCGTGAGAGGGGTGATATTACTTTGATATCTTCGTAAGCCCAAGGTTAGTTAAGAACATTCCAGGATTGTGTTATTCTTCCTTCATTTTTTTTTTCCTTCATTTCAGAATTGAAAGTGCAATTTCGCGGAAGCTTGAAAAGAGCAAAATTTGTTCTTGATACTTAGATTTATATCATTTATAGCAATTTCACGGGAAGATGCTTATTTGTTAAATTGTCTTTATTTAATGTTGTATTGCTTTACTGTAACATGCTCTGCTCTTTTCTATGAGTACAATGAGGGAGCTTCCTTCCCAAAAATAATGTATTATACAACTAGCTCTTTTTTTTTTTTTTTAAATTACCGTGTCTGCTTGAATTGATTTTTCAAGAGAAGCCATAGGAGTGGTTTGACATCTTCCAAGGTTATCATGTTCCATACATCATGATTGAATATTCATTTTCATCTTTTTTGATCTATTTTGATATACTCTGCTTTATTTCTTTTACTAAACGGGCTAAATTGTAGTCCCATACCCATTAATTGATCATTCAATTAGGTAATATACCACAAAAGTGTTCTCCTACTTTTGCCTGGGTTATGGGGCACTTTCTATCTTGACATTTTGTTATGGCCTCACTACAGAAAGTGTATATGATCCAAGTACTGGCAATGATCAATTTGTATGTTACTATCTAAATTTTCATTGCAATAAGTCTAACTTCTGTAGTTGCATAATTCGAAGGAAGCAGCTATTCAATGCCAAACGCATCAGGCAAGATGGTTTCTCTTGCAAGTAAGCCAAATTAAAGTTCTTTTATCTCTGGAGCATTTCTGTTTACATTCTTTTCTAATTTTCTTCAATTTTCTTGTTCTTTTAGGTTGGTTTACTTGTTTCTGCGGCACAAGCATGTGCACCTATGGGGACAGTGCTTGCGGATTTATGGGAATTTTGGACTCCTCTACTTGCATAAACCATATAACAGTGCTGTCAATTAGTGCTATACTCACTGTTTTTCTTCTAATCAATTTAATTCTCAGAATAACCAAAACAAATGTCCCAGTTAGAAAGGTTTTGGGGCTCTCTTCACCTCTCCATCTACTCTCAACCGCCTTTAATGGTGGTCTGGCACTTGCTTATCTCAGCCTCAGTGCTTACATGTTGATAGAGAATTTTACTAAGAGCTACATAACCTATTACGCACCACATTGGTGGCTTTCAGTATTATCTCTTGGGTTTTACCAGCTCCTTTTGTGCATGTTCTTCACTTGTAGGAATAGATATCTCAAAATCTGCTTAGTATTACCGACCATATTTGCTGGGTTCCTATGTTGTTCTTCAATTGGTTACCTTCTAAAAGGGAAGAAGTTAAACATCGATGCTTTATTAGATATGTTGTCTCTACCAGGTGCACTTCTTTGGATTGTTTGTGCATTTTACATACCTCGAGATGAAGAAGAAATCATTAATGAAAATCTGTACAAGCCTCTCAATACTGATATTAGTCCAGTCCAATTGGACGAAAAGCTAAAAGTGGAAAATCTTTCAACTGCCGGGTTTTTTAGCATAATGTCCTTTTGGTGGTTGAATCCATTGATGAAGAAGGGATATGAGAAGCCGTTGGAAGAGAAAGACATACCTGAACTAGGTGAAATAGATCGGTCAGGAACCCAATACACCATTTTCTTAGACAAATTAATCCATCAAAAGCAAAAAGGCAAGCAAAATTCTTCACCGTCCTTCTTTTGGACAATTGTTTCTTGCCACAAGAGAGATATATTCATCTCTGGCTTTTTTGCATTGCTTAAGGTACTCACTTTGTCATCAGGTCCCATGATCCTTAATGCATTTATTAAGGTATCATTGGGGCAAGAGGCATTTAAATATGAAGGTTATGTTTTAGCTGTGGGTTTGTTCTTTGCAAAATGCACAGAGTCTCTTTCACAAAGGCAATGGTATTTTAGGAGTAGAAGGCTAGGTCTACAGGTTAGGTCATTGCTGTCTGCTGCAATATATAAAAAGCAACAGAGATTGTCGAATTTAGCCAAATTGACCCATTCTTCTGGAGAAATAATGAATTATATGACAGTTGATGCCTACCGTATTGGGGAGTTCCCTTATTGGTTCCACCAAACTTGGACTACTAGCTTGCAACTATGCATTGCTCTGGCAATCCTTTATAAAGCGGTTGGTTTAGCGACAATTTCTTCAATGGTTGTGATAATTCTAACTGTTGCCTGTAATGCCCCTTTGGCAAATTTACAACACAAATTTCAAACACGGATGATGGAAGCACAAGATGAGAGGCTAAAGGCCATGTCAGAGTCCTTGGCGAATATGAAGGTGCTAAAGCTTTATGCATGGGAGAGACATTTTTGGAAGGTGATTGAAAAGCTCAGGCAAAAGGAGTATGTTTGGATAAGGGCCTTTCAGTTGCGTAAAGCATACAACATTTTCCTCTTTTGGACAACCCCTGTACTTGTTTCAGCTGCCACTTTCTTGTCATGTTATCTTTTGGGTGTACCATTAGAGCCAAGCAATGTCTTCACCTTTGTCGCAACTCTTCGTCTGGTCCAAGATCCAGTACGACAGATACCTGATGTGATCGGGGTTGTGATCCAGGCAAAAGTTGCCTTTGAACGCGTTGTGAAGTTCTTGGAGGCTCCAGAGTTGCCGACTGAAAAAGTGAGGAAGGAGGCTTTTGCGAGTGTGGAGGAACTGATAGTGATGGAATCATGTGATTTCTCTTGGGATGAGAATCTTTCAAGGCCCACATTGAGGAATGTGAACTTAGTGGTGAGGCCTGGGGAGAAGGTAGCAATCTGTGGTGAGGTTGGGTCAGGAAAATCAACTCTTTTGGCAGCTGTTCTAGGTGAAGTCCCAAAGACTTGTGGCATGGTATGAATTTTAGTTATAGGTCAATTACTTCCCTTGCTTGTTTAGGAATAGTAATTAGTAAATTGGTTATTGCAACATACTAAAAGTTTGATTTTTCATTTAGTTTTTATAGTGTAAAACCATTTTATTTTGACAGAAAAATGCAATACAACTACAGAAACGACAGGTAATCTATATTATTACTGATTATTGAATTGGCTAAATGTAGGTCCAAGTTTGTGGAAAAATAGCATATGTGTCTCAGAATTCGTGGATCCAAACTGGAACAGTGCAAGAGAACATCCTTTTCGGATCTCCCATGAATAAGCAAAGGTACAACAAATTATAATCATCTTCTTTGAATCCCATACTTGATTATTGTGTGAAACAAAAAACATCACCTTTTGATTTAAGAACTAAGGCTCAAAATAATGCACCTCTGTCTTGCTTTTCACTAAGGCTCAAAATAATGCACCTCTGTCTTGCTTAATCTAGAAGGTAAGCAATAATATTTCATTTATGCCAACCAATTAAACCGTATCCTAATTTTATTTTCAATTATGAAGTTAATATAAAGAAAAGAATATTTTATAAAGTGTAAGTTAGCAGTCCTATTTTGGTGACTAAATATCCGTTCTGAACCTACTAACCAGTACCAATAAGAGTCGAGCCTGAATTCTAAGATTAATCCAGAGAATTCATTATATTTCATTGTCAACAGGTACCAAGAAACAGTAGAGAGGTGCTCATTGATCAAAGACCTTGAAATGCTCCCTTGCGGAGACCAAACTCAAATAGGAGAAAGAGGTGTCAATTTAAGTGGGGGCCAGAAACAACGTGTTCAACTGGCTCGTGCATTGTACCAGAATGCAGATATATACCTCCTAGATGATCCCTTCAGTGCAGTGGATGCACAGACAGCTAGCAGTTTGTTTAATGTAAGCATGTATTAAATTGCATACGACCCAACTATTCATTCAGAATCCATTATCTATTTATTTATATTCTTTTGAAGAAAAAGATGGAGCAAGCTACTCAAATTTGAAGTCCAGAATCTGTTCTTATTTACATATTCCTTTTACAAAATGACTATGCTTGAGCATTCCCATTTCATATCTTCTGACTTTTAGCATAGAATAAATTTTACTTGGTTCTCTATCCGCTGTACTAATGTAGGAATTAGCATGTATTTTGCTTTTGGTTCCTCTATTTAAATTATTTCTGTTCTTTTGCAGGAATATATAATGAGAGCATTAGCAAATAAGATGGTTCTCTTAGTTACTCACCAAGTCGATTTCTTGCCCACATTTGATAGAGTCATGGTAATTATTATGATCAATGCTCATTGAAACTAATTTCTGAACAAACAACTTAGACCAATTATAACAAATAACTGTCTCGCAGTTAATGTCGGATGGAGAAATTTCACGGTCTGCCCCTTTTCATGAGTTGTTTGCATCATGCAAGGAGTTCCAGGATCTAGTCCATGCACACAAAGAGACTGTTGGAATAGATAAAGTTAACAACATGGTCCCTCAAAATAACAAAAATGAAACCATCAACAAACATGAGATAAGCAAAATTCATGGTGGAACCATAAAGAATGTGCTCCGGAAAGAAAATATAAAGCCGTCAGGAGATGGATCTGATCAATTGATAAAGAAAGAGGAGAGAGAGAGGGGCAATACTGGTCTAAAACCTTACATGCAATATTTGGGAAAGAATAAGGGATATTTATATTATTCCGTTGCAGTTTTGTCACATATAATTTTTGTTGCTGGGCAAATTTCGCAAAACTCATGGATGGCTGCTAATGTTCAGAACCCAAATGTCGGCACACTGAAATTAATTTTAGTTTATTTGGGGATTGGATTTGGAACGGTTTTTGTATTGTTCTTCAGGTCTTTTTTTGTGGTTGTCCTTGGATTAGAGGCATCCAAGTCATTGTTCTCCCAGTTTCTTGGATCACTCTTTCGTGCACCAATGGGATTTTACGACTCTACCCCTCTTGGTAGAATTCTTAGCCGGGTCAGACAAATATCCCTTTGATAGTCTTGTTCTTACAATTATTTTTGATAAAATGTTCTTTATAGTTGAGATTTAAATATTTAGCATTACTAATATAACAACCAACAGAGTTCCTCAAAACATGATATAAGTATATAACAGGTGTCATTCTATTGATTTTGTTTATTGTATCTGTAACCGAAGTATTTGTAAGATGTGCAGGTCTCATCTGACCTTACTATCGTTGACTTGGATGTGCCATTTACATTTGTATGGGCCACAAGTGCTACATTGAATGTATTTAGCAATCTCGGTGTATTGGCTGTTGTTACTTGGCAAGTTTTGTTTGTCTCAGTACTGATGATTGTTTTGGCCATTCGAATACAGGTTAGCATCAGGAGAACATCCTAACTTATCATTTTTCATTTAGAATTATCATTTTATTTAATTTGCTATGTTGCTGCTTGTTATGTCACTTTCCTCCTTGTTAGTTATACAAATCCGCCATTTCATGATCTAAAAAATCGATTACAAGTTTACAACTAATTAGAGGTTATGACATTGTTCATGGGTTGAAATGAAATCCTTGCTTCATATAATGTCGGCTAATTTTCTTTTTACTATGTTTTAAATGTAGAGATACTACCTAGCTACAGCAAAGGAACTAATGCGAATAAATGGTACCACAAAATCTCTCATGGTGAACCACCTATCAGAGTCAATTGTTGGTGCAATTACTATAAGGGCGTTTGAGGAAGAAGATCGTTTCTTTGCAAAAATCCTTGAGCTCATAGACAGAAATGCTAGTCCGTATCTGTATAATTTTAGCTCAACTGAGTGGCTGATCCAACGGCTAGAGACAATGAGTGCTGCAATATTGGCCTCATCAGCACTTGCCATGGCACTGCTTCCTCCTGGAACATTCGGCGCTGGTATATTTCTTTTTTCTTTGTTCAATATGACTTGCAGAAATTCAAAGGACTCTTGTGGCCTTCTTAAAGAGATTTGTCAAGTTACAAAGCCATGAGATATCAGCACAAAAAAAATGGCCTAAAAAAATTCCAAATGACCGCCTAATGCATATTTTCAATAAACATAACATGTAAACATCAAGAACTGATATAAAGAGAAAAGTACTCTGATCCTAACGGAATTCTTCTGCCTTTAACATCCTTCTATACCTAGAATCTTTTTCTTATTTGTTTGAACTCTTGATGCTATCAGGACATGAATAAATTGTAATAATCATTTGTCAGATGCAAAGCTGATGAATGAAATGAAATAAAAAATAAAGCAATGATGAAAGTGCAAAAATGTCAAAGTCAAAATTCTAGACACCAAGAGGTACACACTTTAAATTCCTTATCCCTTGTAGACATAGGTGCTGTTTTGTTAATATAAAAGGGTTTTGCAAGTTGTCTGCGATAAAGACAATTATTCTTTCACAAAACCCTTTTCTTATTGATATCCTATGGACTTATTTTATTTGAAAGCAAACAGTGTTTCTCACTTGACCTGTTGCACATGTTCCATTTTAAATTGAGATGCAATGTTTCGAATGCAGGATTTGTGGGAATGGCACTATCATATGGCCTCTCTCTGAATATGTCGTTTGTTTTGTCCATACAAAACCAATGCAACCTTTCAAATTTAATTATATCAGTTGAGAGGCTGAACCAGTACATTAACATAGAAAGCGAGGCACGAGAGGTGATAGAGGAGAGTCGACCACCTCTTAATTGGCCAGTTACTGGTACAGTCGAGCTCCAAGACTTAAAGGTTATTTTTATTTATGTTTGAGAAAAATGATGTTTCTTATTCTGATATGCACCAATATATGCTAATTATAATGTAGATAAGGCAAACCTGTATGTCGTGTAACTCGTGTTGGTTGGTTGAATCTCTTTGGTTCATTAATTTGAGGCACAGATTGTTTCAGGTCCCAAGTTGGTTGAGTCTGGATCAGATTAAGTTTGAGGCTGATGGGCGCTTCTAGGATGGTCAAATTTTAACATGCCAGGCAACTATTACTCTGGGCCTGCTCAGAACATAATGCATGTGCATATATCAGATTCCATAGAAAAAATGAAATTTTCCTATGCGGATACCTTATCATGTTACATCAGTCTATTAAGAGTTGTTAAGATTTTTTCTTCATTAAACAGATAAAGTACCGACCCGACACACCTCTAGTCCTGCACGGTATATCATGCACATTCCAAGGTGGAGACAAGATAGGTATCGTGGGCCGCACAGGCAGTGGAAAAACGACCTTAATAGGTGCTTTGTTTAGATTGGTGGAGCCTGCTGGAGGAAAGATTGTAATAGATGGACTGGATATTACAAAAATAGGGTTGCATGACTTGAGATCTCGGTTTGGTATTATACCACAAGATCCGACCCTCTTTCATGGGTCAGTTAGGTACAATTTGGACCCATTAGGACAGTTCACTGATCAGCAAATATGGGAGGTAAGTTGCAATGAAATAATAGTTGGTTACAATTATGTTTAATGGTAGAAGTTTTGAGACTAGTACTTTGCCAATAATAACAAGTTCGGGTAAGTTCTAAAATTTTTGTACGGGTATAATACAAGGTATAACTAGGAAATATTTTGTTTCTTGTACTGCATATGTGTATATATACACCAACATGCTGATGCTTTGACAGAAAACAGAACCTTTGTGAATAATTCAAATATTATATAAAAAAATTGAATGAATTAAGTCCAGTTGTCAGGAAGATGTTGAAAAAAATATATGCAATATGATCCTTTTGTGTCACCAATAAAACTAGGAGTTGATGCTCTCTCTAAAATACTGAAAGAAAATAAATTTGTTGAAGTTTGTGATTTATTTAAATGTTTTAAATATTTACCTGATTTGTTCATTTACTTCTATTGTTTTTCAAGGTTCTCGAAAAATGTCAGCTTAGAGAAGCAGTTCAGGAGAAAGAGGAGGGTTTGGACTCACTAGGTACTGATTCTGCAATATTGTATTATGCTTTTCTAACAGTTGCAATTCACTTACCACCGTTACAGAACTTAAATTAACAGTTATGTGAAATATTTATCTACAGAGGTTAGTGAATACCAGCAGTTGCCACCATAAAATATTTCATTCTTAAAATTTTTTGTTATTCAATATGTTAACCCTCTATATCTTTCTATGACGTTTTTACTCTCTGATTCGTACATGCTACTTATTATGCCACTGGATCGTTTGGCATCCAGTAATGTTATGTCTCCAACAAACACTTACATGTAAGTATCATAAGGGAGTTTGTAAAAAGATTGAAGCGGATGCAAAAGGAGGAGACCACAAATTAAGATCTATAAGCTCACTGTAAAGTTGCATTTATATAATATATTCTCAGTTAGAGCCTTTTCTGACATGCAGTTGTAGAAGAGGGTTCAAACTGGAGCATGGGCCAAAGACAGCTGTTTTGCCTTGGTAGAGCTCTTTTAAGAAGAAGCCGCATACTGGTTCTGGATGAAGCAACTGCATCAATTGACAATGCAACTGATGCGGTTCTTCAGAAAACGATTCGAACAGAGTTCGCAGATTGTACTGTCATTACAGTCGCACATCGCATCCCCACAGTCATGGATTGCACCATGGTCCTTGCCATTAGTGATGGTTAGTACATAATCTTGTTTTATCTAGAAGTAGCAGTGTTTTGGTTTCTGTCGAGGAAAGTTGAATCCAGGTGATGGATATCAAATCATTTTGTTTTTCTGGCTGATTATGTTAATTGGTATAGGACATTTGCTATCCAAATTCCCTGCTCATGTTCACTTCTGGTTGATTATTAGACCCAAAATTTTTTGAACGGTCAGATTGGTTTTGAGCTACAATTGAAACTCCCAATTTTAAGTTATTTTATTTATTTAATTAAATTCGAATCCTTTTGTTGAAATTATTTTTATTTATGTATTTATGAACTTAATAAAGCCCAGTAAATTGTAGGTTTGAAGGATGCAATAATTGAAACTTGTAAGTGTATTAGCTTAAAAGGTCTCACTGATACTTAAAACAAAATTCATTTCCTTTATTAATTGGTAAAAGTTTGAACTTGTATCATCTTTGGAGCTTTCTAATGTTTTTTAGTCGCACCGTTTTAGAAATTATTCACTAACAAGCTGACATTTTATTCCAGGTAAACTAGTAGAATATGATGAACCGATGAAGCTGATGAAAACTGAGGGGTCACTGTTTCGAGAACTTGTGAAGGAGTACTGGTCCCACACTGCGAATGGCAACATATAGCCTGCAACTTGGAAAAGGAACATCTTAACACTATGTAACTTGAAGATCTCTCACAATGGTACCCAGTAACCATGGAGAGAGACGCAAAGGATTTTGGACACAACGGAGCAACACAATTGGACTAAAATGTTGATTAAATCTAAGATCCAGTGTAGTTCTTGGAGAGAGCTGTATTCTCACTGTTGACTCAATGTTGTAAAATGTTTTTGGAGCGATGACAGTGTAAAATGGATATAATGTAATTTTAACACTGGTAACTTGGGAATGATAATGATTATCGGAATAATAATTATCCAAAAAAAGAGATAATTGAATAATAAATAACTGAGTAGGTGCAAAAAAATGCAAGAAGAAACAAGTAGTGCAATGGTGCAAATTGAGTACATGATCATTGTTTCAGCATGTTAGAAATAAGTTACCATAAAATGAATTCTCAATTGTTACTTAGAAAAATATATGCTAATATGCTATATTAACACATCCTCTCCCTTGCATGAGTGGATGTGGATCTAGATATCGATCCCCATTCTTTTGTCAAAAATCTTGAATTCATATGTTGTATTTCTTGAATTCTAAACAAAAAAAAATATGAATAGTCTAAATTTGATATCAAAATATTCTCAAATATTCTTGACCCCGTTCTTCCAGAGAAAAGAATTTTACATGGTTTTATCCCCATATTTTAAGAATTTTTCCTCGCATCCCCCTGATAGTGGTCATTGAGTGAACAAAGGTGTTAGCCCTTTACATATTTTCTGTGCTAAAATTTTAGAAAACTAAAACTAATGAAGTCTAGGAAATGCCCAGAAGATGGTAGCAAATTCTCTCCTCAAACTGGCTCATACAAACCTAGCATATGCCCATCTATGCATCTCATGGCTGCAACCTGCATCAAATTTTAAATGGTTCAAACATCATTTAGCTCCTAAGACCTTAGTGCCATGTACTGTCATGAAGCTGTGGCAATTATTCTTCAAGGAAATATTTTCCATCTTTGATGCACCAGTTTCAAGTTTTCTTCATACCTAATTTCAAGGACTTCCAATTAATGCATTAACCACTTATGTTTGGATCCTGCAATGACCATATATGGTTCACAATGGAAGCATCTAATTAACTTTTAAACATGTAGTTCTGAATCAATATATGCAAGAACACTGGTAAGGCAGAGTAGCTCTATTACACTGAGTAAACACCATGCCAGATGTCAATAACACAAAAAGCTGCAGGATACCAATTGAAACAACAGTGAATTGCTTTACAAACCTTTCCGTGGATCTCATACTTGATGGGTCCGTCCAACTCGGCACCTAAAGCCATGAGTTTAGTGATTGTACCATTTAAATCAGTAACAGTGAAGGATAGCATGGTTGAATAGCAATTATGTCTCTCCAGCTTACTACAATGCATGAACAAAACTAAAATTAGTTATAGAAAGACATTTTTGATGAATTTCTTCAGTACCCATTAAGAAGTATTCTACCCATAAAGGCTAAAGCAATACCCATTAGGAAGTATTCTAACATTGAAAATAGAATGCAAGGTCAATTCTCTCCTTTCCGCATACTTCAGATCCCTAATTGACTTGTAGGAAAAAAAAAAACACCTTCCAATTTCCCAAGAAACGAATTGAATACCGAGAGAGAGGATTATACTCTGAGTGCATGAGAGCGAGCTTGAGGGGGCCGGACTGGAGCTCGGCCCAGCGGAGGGTACAGACATTGAGGGTGAAATCAAGACCGTCAGCGTAGAATCGTGCGGCTTTGGGTACGTCTCTGTGCATCTGCACAATCCATCTCAACGCTGCCGCCATTCCTTCGGTCTCTCCGTGCCGGGGGAGAACTGAGAAGTGGGGTTTTCTTTCCTTGGGTGGTGTCATCTCCAATTTAGAATGGTTTGGACAATTATTACCCCATCCAGTCCTCTGAATTCTGATCGGACGGTGGACGCTTAGCATGATTCATGAAGAACGTGTGATAATTGTCCAAATAAATTTACACTAATCGTCTGTCAAATTTATTTCCATTCGTACTACCTATCAAAATAACTAAAATAAATTATTTGATGAATGTTTATGACAAAAATATACTAACTGAAAGGCGAAATCATTATTTTGTGTTCTTGAAACACATTTTTTTTTGCCCTGCATATGGATGCACCAGCGGCGGAGCCACATTGTCATATCAATTAACACCAGTAACTTTTAAAAAATATCTTATAAATTTATATATTTAATTATTATTATTTACAATAATGTTTAAAATATATAAGTTGACACCACTTAATATATTTTTTTACCTCCGCCACTGTTGCACCGTTCACAATGTTTCTATTGCTGAATATATGCAAAATTGATCATGCTCAAAAACTAATTTTGAAAAGCCAAAAATAATAATTTGACATTTCTAGATCATATATGTTAATATGGATTTGAAATGTAAGTCATTAGTATCATTTTTTTTGTGGTCCGACCATTTAATCGACCATTTAACAAAAAAATCATTATTAAGTTATCCTATTCCGGTGTTGAATTTGTTAAGAAATCTAAAGAGGAAATACCATTGTTAAATGCATTGTTTTAAAGTGCGGCCGCATAGTCGCATATGCGGTCCACTTATACTTATGCGGCGCGATGTCGCATGTATAAGAGTATGCATCCGTATATTCAACAATGCGCATTATTTTTTAAAATATTTATCGTATTAAGTCTATAAAATTAATTATATTATATTTTTCATGTAAAATATTCAAAATTATATTAATATCTTATTTTATTTTTTATTTTACATTAAAATTTTTTAAAAATAAATTATCAATTCAAATATTGTAAGTATTTTTTAGAATACATATCCGCATATTTAATCCTCATACTGAACTGCATATGCACCTGTATGTCATATATGCGTTATGCAGTGATCAATCATATATATATTGAAATCTGCATTTTAAAACCTTGGTTAAATGTAATAATTTTCGTAAAAGATAAAAGAGTAAAGATTTCTCACCCGTACCGCAATATATTGTATATTTGTTATAGAGATTGAATTAAGTGCGAGTTCTTTTAACTTTCGCACCTCCAAATATTATTTATACTCGTGAGTTGTGACAAATTCGAAATATAGTAGTTACAAAGACAACAATTCTTCATAGATAAATAGACAAAAATTCTTCATAAAGATTGAATTATTTGCATATAGAATAAGAAATTTATGAATTTTATGAACGAAATAAGTTTCATAGTGAAAGCACAATTTATTATTTAAATTCGACGTTAATTTAAAAAGACGTGAAAAGAAATCGGATATAGCATAGATATCACTTGAACCTTATTAACCAGCACATTCTCTCCATTGGGCTTTAGTAAAATACAGATTTATTTCAAGAGATTTACTGGGCCCACCACACAAGCCCAAATCATAAATTGAATTATGGACCGAGCCGACATACACTTATTGGTTCTCTTCGACTCTTTCTTCAGTTCAGTGCCTCCGCCGCTCCGATTACATTACACCGCCGCTCTCGATTTTCGCGCTCTCTTTATCTCTCTCTGTGGAAGGTCTTTGCCGAAAACGAGCAGTAGCGATGGGGAGGGCAAAGAAGGGGCCGAAGTTCGCTGCAGTGAAGAAGATTGTGAGCTCCAAAACCATAAAGAAGTACAAGGAGGAGGTCTTAAACCCTAATAAGAAGGATCTATCAAAGCAGAAGCTGCCTCGTAACGTGTTCGTCTCTTTTCTTTTCTGTGTAATTTCTCTTTATATGCAATTTCAGAGGATACTCTAATACTCTTGTAAAAGGTGGACCATTCGTTGTTTAATTTTAATCAAGTGGTACATCCAACGATTGCTTTCATATTATGTCCAATTTGATTTGTTAATCATTGCATATTATGAGATGTTGTTGATATCCTCTGATTGCACATGTTTGAAATCTTGAGACTGGAGTGCAGCCTATTATGTTATTATCAGGTCTTTTATGAGGGATTGTGAGAACTAATTGAGGCACTATTAGATTTTAACAACATCATGGTTCCAGATAGAAATTAGTTCTAAATTTTAATTCATGCTTTAGGTTAGAGAACTAGATCAATCAGACTCATACGGAACTTCATATTTTATCTTTTCTGTTGCATAGGCCACAAGTTTCTTCAGCATTGTTCTTCAAGTATAACACTGCATTGGGCCCGCCTTATAGAGTCATCGTGGATACCAACTTTATTAACTTCTCTATTCAAAATAAGGTGCGGAATCAATTTATGTATATATATGTTTGAATTTTTTAACAGGTTCTTTGTGGATTCTGTAAGTTCATTGGATGAATGTCTATAAGAGTTATTTTAGATGGGAGATTATTTTGGAATAAGGGATTAGCGGAAAATTGGGTCTCTTTATTAGGTTCGAGCAGTTAATTGCAAATAATTAGCCAATATCATTGGAGTTATTATACTGGCTACTTTAAAATGATAACGTGTGTAAGGCCTGATGCCTATTACACCATCCATTGAGATATTTCCTTTGACATGTGTTTCTTTTCTGTGTAATGCAGTTGGATTTGGAGAAGGGAATGATGGACTGCCTTTATGCAAAATGTTAGTGTTAATATGTTACTCTCTTGTACTTTCTAATTTGACCTAGCTGTACATTTCAGCTGATTTTCTTTTTTGTTTGACTTGGGCATTTATTTAATTACACATTTTTTTGTTGTCTGCTTTTGTAGGCACACCGTGCATAACTGATTGTGTTATGGCTGAACTGGAGAAATTGGGGCAAAAGTACCGTGTTGCTTTAAGGTTGTATTTCTTGCCCTTGCTAATTCTTTTAGATTGTAGGTGACTTGTTCCTTGAAAAATATAAGTCCTATAAGTCTATAACATCATGTGCACCGATTCAAGAAAAAGAAGTTTTATAAAAAAATTGCAAAATACATCAAATGTATTACAAATATTGTTTTTATATTTTCCACTACACCCAAGATGTTTCCAGTGCATGCATAATTGAGTTATGTTTAGTTAAATTTTGAAGAAATAAAATAAAGGGCCAAGATTTTCAACACATAACAGGATGTAATTTTCGGATAGGCAATCTCAAGTTTTATTCTTATTTGCATATATTCAAGAAGTTTGGGTTCGTCTAGATGGATTTTATATTGTCTGTGAAATTGCCAGATAGAAATGGGTCTAACTGTAAGATTGCTCATATGTACGTATGGCCAAATAAAATATGTAAAATTAGGTGAAATATCTGAGAGTTTTCTAGTGTAGGAAGATGTTAGCAGTATCTGTTAACTTGAGTTACAGAGTGATATTTTCTGGATGTAGTTTATTTATATATATATTCACTTGTTGTTTTTCTTGTTTCAGGATAGCAAAGGACCCAAGATTTGACAGGTTACCATGCACACACAAAGGAACTTATGCTGATGATTGCATTGTTGACCGTGTTACTCAGGTGCCTTTGTTTTCACTTTATTTGTTCTCTGCCTTTATTTGTTAATAAATATGAAAATATATGCTGAAATTTGGTTTAGAAATATGCACCACTGTAGAAATTTTGTTCACATCTATTTCACTCTTTTGCTAACAACTTCAATTATTTTAGTGTACTCTGCAAAGTTCCCAAATATTCTTGTATTTACACTGAGCATGTGTGAAATAATGGATGCTAATTGCAAATGTAAAAAATATTTGGTTTGCAAGTTCTGTAAAAATGATGGATCTTATATGCAAAAGATCTGCTGCTATTTGAAATTGGTAATAACATTCTTTGTTAAACAGCACAAATGTTATATTGTTGCCACATGTGATAGAGACCTGAAGCGGCGTATTCGCAAGGTACATTTGAAATTGAGCCTTGTGTACTTTGTTACATTAGTCTTTACTGTGGGTTCTTTTTTTCCTACATGAAATCTTTATTGTTAGTATATAACAGGTCATTATTTATCTCATGTGTTTGCCAGATACCTGGGGTGCCCATAATGTATATCACTCAGCATCGTTACTCCATTGAACGACTTCCTGAAGCAACCATTGGTGGAGGTATTTGTTTAATTTTTTTTTGCTTTTGATTATTTAAGAGAATTTGAGAATTTTATTGCAAAGATTATGCATGTGAGTAATGTGAAACTTATAGTTAAATACAATTATTGATTAAAATGTATTTGTTTGTATTTTTGTGCAGCTCCAAGAATATGATCAACATGAATTTCCAAGAGGCCTCATCTTTATCATCAATACCTAATTATATAAAAAAAAATGTACTTGTAGCGACTGTCTGTCATACATTATTTATTGTAAGAAAATTTTGTAGCGGTAGTTGTACTTCTGTTAAGGTGTTTTTCTATTTGGAGTAGAGCACATGCCAGTAGATTAAAACTTAGGATACATACTGGAAAATTATGCAAATCTGAGCACCAACCAATCTATTATATTTTGTTACATTATCATCTAGGCTGATCTAGTTACCATGCGGGGAACTATTCAAATGGCATATTGTTGATTTTTATATGTTAGTCAAACGGATCGTCTGATAGTGATTAAAATTGTATCTATATTTGTTTAAATTTTTTGAATATAAATATGAATGCGGATATTTTTGGATACGAATCGAATATGATTGAAGCAGAATTTTATCTGTATAATTAAACCAAATTTGTGTAGAAATCTTTAGACCTTAGTTGAATGTGTTAGGTCAGCATAGTTTTTTGTTTGGGTGGACGAGCAGGTTATGTTTAAGAAAATTAGTCAGATCCTGATGTAAATTAGTTGCGTTCTCTGTACTGTTCAGAAATCTCTTCTCTGATCCTGCAATGATTAAGATTTTTTGTTGAATTTTTCGAGTTAGTATTACTCATCGGATTAAGTTATTCATTAAATAATGCTACTATCTCTATGACCATTTATGTTGAAGTTATAATTTTCTCTCAATTTTGTTTGTTACACGAAATGTTATATAATTTAGGAGTATAATTGTTCTATTTGTTTTCTTTTTTTTCTTAGATTGCCATTAATTATGAATTTCAACTTTCCTTAAACGTTGAATGTTAACTTTCCTCTCAATTTATATTTATTTTGCATTAATTATGTATTCATGATTGAAATTTACATTAATTATAAAATTATTTTTATTTTTATTTCTTTATTTTCACATGAGGATATGAATTTTTATATTTCTGAAAGATATCACCGTAGCAACACACAAATAAGATACTAGAAAAATAATAATCTCTGTTCAGTATTGGATCAGAAACCACGAACCAGTTCATGAAGGAAGAAAATATGAAAAGACTGAAATAACCATGTGGATTCGTCAGCCATGTCCATGATTAGGGATGTCAATAAAGCCTGAGGCTCGTCAGGCTTGTCCGGACCCACTCGACCTGACAGCCGATCCGCCCAGTCCGGTGGTCAAATTTCATAGCAGAGCTTCTACTAAATGACGTTTCAAAATAAATAAAAGTTTCCATAAATTTTATCAATAACGTTGGTAAATAAATAGTGTTTTTTATGTACAATTTGAATAATTTAAAAATGTACTGCAAAAAAAATCATATGAATATTCAAAAGTCTTGTTTCATATTTACTTTATATTTAAACATAAAAACTGGTACACAAGTATCACCAGGTCAAGGACCGCATAAGAACGTGGGATCTATTAATCACAATCTATATAAAAACATATACATTTGCTGATTTTGAGAAGGTGAGCAGTGTACAAAACTGGATCAATCTTATCCCTGGTACACACAGAGGATAGAGAGAGGATGGAGAAGAGACTTCCAGTGTGTGTAACAGGAGCCTCAGGTTTTATTGGTTCATGGCTTGTGAAGAAGCTCTTAGAGAAGGGTTATATGGTGCATGCCACAGTAAGAAACCTTGGTAGTATTCTCTCTCTACCATTCTCTCCTCTCCCAAATAACCAAGATCTTTACAAAGACTCAAGGAGTGCTCAATATTTCTTTTATCTTTTTGACAAATTAATTATCATTAATGTTCCTTTTATTTTTCTTTCATTTGAAGTTTCACATGTTCAATAAAGTTCCTGAATTCAAACTACAGGAGATGAGTCTAAGGTGGGGCTTCTAAAGGGTCTACCAGGAGCCGACGAAAGGCTGTTTGTGTTCGAGGCTGATATCTACAACGCCGGCACCTTCCGGGCGGCAATTGAAGGGTGTGAGTATGTCTTCTTGGTTGCTACTCCTCTGATACATGATCCTCTCAGTTCTAAGGTTACTCTACTGACTACAAATTTCTATCTACTTTTTTTTTAAAAAACTAGGAGTTAATGTCTGTAATGAAAATAGGTCAACATCTTAATCGGCTTTTATTAAAAAAATAAGGGAAGTTAATGTCGATTAGTTTTTTGAATTATTAAAATACCGCCCAATAGATAAAAAATGAGAGAGATGATGCGAACCTACCAAACATGGGGAAACGATGTCGCATCACATGCACATCAAGCCCTAGCTATAAAGCATCAATTAAACTAATTTAACGTTTGCTTTCATCCCTTATTTTATTCTATCAAAAAATAAATCAAAATAAACCTCTTAAATAGGGTTGCAAGCGAATTGAACTCAAACAAACTAGTTATAGTTAGAGTTTGATTTGAAATCGATTCGAACTAAATTAAACTCAAATTAAATCGAACTCTAGCTAAATTGAACTCGAACTGAAATCAAACTCTAAACGAACTCAATTATTTTAATTTTTATATTATCATAAATAATTAGAGTTAAAATAATTAATATTTTATTAATTTTATATTAAAACTTGAAAAAATAATTAATATTTAATAATTTAATAATAAATTAATAATATCTTATTAATTTTATTAATAAAATAACTACATTATTACATATATCATTGATTAAATAGTTAAAATATATGCAAATAAATACATATCGAACTATTACGAATCAAACTCGAACTAGTTCATTAAAAATATCGAACCGAACTCGAATGGTCAATGGAGATAAATTAACTTATATCAAATGGTCAATGGAGATAAAATTTTATTTTTTAATAAACATGAAAGCTTAGAGAAATACTTTTTTAATTTATTTTTATGTTATGCATGAAAAAATTGTATGGTAAACAATGACGGATCTAGAAATATCTTATGTGATTCACTATTTTTGAAAGTAATATATTATATTAAATTCAAAAAATTAATGAATCATCACATTTTCATACATCAACTTTTTTACACCCATAATTTATATTTAATTTATAAATAAAAAAGTTAGAAGCACCGCTTTAAACAAGTAATAGGTACGCTCATTTGTGTGTTTAATACAAATAATCAATAATTATATATTTTGTTTTCTGGATGTCCCAACAATTAAAGAAAATTTGTGATTTACAAATTGAGGATTGACAACAAAGAAAATTTTACGTTAGCAGTACTCGTTTTGTTTTGTGATTAATATGAAATAGATAGTATAATATAATTACTTACAGAATGATCAAGAACTTCTTTTGATACACTACATACCTAAAAGAAATTTATTGCCTCCAGCCAAGACCGTCAATTATATTTAAGTGTATTAGAGACAAGTGTTGGTTAAAATGATCTAGAAAACACACATATATAGAAAGAGATAGGATATTGCGCTCCATGAAACATCAAAATTTTTATACTTTACGTTCATATCTCGAATTTAAAAGTTTAAATGGCCGATCCAAACCGTTAAACATGATCTTTATATTGAAATATCTTTCAAGATCAAATTATATATTTTTTTGAATTTTTTTGCTATTTTTTAGATAGGTATAAAGTTTGTTGATCTAACGAATTCTTGATGAATACTAAATTTTCGTGAAATGACCGATACATTTTTTCATAATATGACCCAAACGATAACATAAAAATTAGTCATTAAAAAATCATTGTACATATTTACAGCACAACAACATACAATTGTGCATCTGTGATTTTTTTGAACCATCCAATTATTTAATTGGATAAATGTTTCTAATTTAATAATAATAAATTCTTGCACATCAAAAAATATATTTACTTTTGTCCAAGATTAATTTATATCATCCATATTAACTTGCGGAGATCTCTTCGGAAAAATCTACGGTGAGCTTAAGCTCACGGAAGACCTCCGTGAGCTTAGCTCAAAAAATATATCAAATGATTTTCAAATTTTGATTTTTCAATCTCATTAAATTCTTCATATTGAAATCTTATGGGGTACAAAAATTTGGAATGTTTTGAGTTTTTTAAGTCACTTTTTTAATTTTTAAAAATAATGTACAAATATTGAATATTTTATTATTATTTTTAGAACTGATTTTCAAAAATTAAAAAAAGCGACTTAAAAAACTCGAAACGTCTCAAATTTTTGTACCCACAAGATTTAAATATGAAGAATTTTATGAGAGTGAAAATCAAAATTTAAAAATTATTTATTATATTTTTTGAATTAAACTTACGAAAATCTTTTATGAGATTAGATTTACTCCCCATCAATTATACAATAAAAAAATCTCCGCGTAGGATACCACACAATTGATACAATATTTGTACTATTTTAAATAAAAATATTGTAAGGACACATAAATGGACCCCACACTTTTATAATAATTTTTGTACGATAGGCCCCATATTTTTCAGGAAATAAATCAAATTATCATAACTTGAGTACAATGTGCCTTCATCATTTTTTCTCTCTTTCCAGGTACTTGACAATTGCATCATTACTCTTTTTATTCTATGCTGATCAGCAACGCCAATGCATCTCATCCCCAACGTTTCTCTCTCATCATTTTTAATTTTTCCAAATTCATGAAGAAATTTTTTTAATAATAAAATATTAAAAGCTTGAGTCTTCAGATAATAAAATTAAATTTGAAGAACTACTACTAATGAGGATGACGATGATGATCAGAATAATAATAACAAGAACGATAATGAAAAATAATATATAATGAGCTTATTAACACTTAGCATAAAAATTCTCGCATCCACGTATGCAAGCTAGGGGTGTCAATGGGTCGGATCGGATCGGATTCAGATTGAATTATATTATTTTATTATTATTTTTGACCCGATCCGAACCCAACCCGATTGAATTCGAGTAAAAAAATCTTAGCCCATATCCGACCCAACCCGTGTAACATTATTATTTTTATATAATTTTAAGTAATAAAATATTAAATAATTTATAATTAATCTTAAATAGTATATAATTAGTATATATTTAAGTTTTAATTAGTACTAAATCATAAAATTGTTTCAAAAAATATAATTAATCGGGTCAGTTCAGGTTGACCCGAACCCGACCCGACTCGGATCAAAATAATTAAATCATATCTGACCCATTTATTTTTGGATCATATTGGATAGGATCGGTCAATAATTGACACCCCTAGTGCAAGCTTTGTTTTTAAATTTTAAAGCCAGAGAAGATGTGCTATATACATCTCTCTGACGTTTGTGTTTTCTTTTCTAATCTCTCTGTTTCGTATAAATACCATTCATAAAATCCCGTAAATTATTTCTTACATTGATTATTTATATTACATGTAATAAAGATTAAAAAGAATGAGTATTTGATCACATGACATAAAAGAAGAACTTTTCATGTTCGCTGCACGGTTGAAAATTAGAGGAATTAATCATATAATCTTTCATAGTCCATCCATGCTCTTCGCCATTTGAGTACTTCAAATTTCCAATTACTAGTATTGTGTTTCCTCTTAAACGACCGGACAACAAGAACTTAATCCAATTTATTTTCGTGTTTCAATTACAATAAGAAGTGTGATTAGAAATGACAATAAAATTATTTTACATCACACATCATCAAGTAGAGTGACGGGGGAGGAAAATTGAAAAGAAAATTAAAGGAGAAGAGGAAGGCGAAGGTGTAGGAGAGGGTAAGGAGCATGAAAGGAAGTGGTGAAGGGAGAAAAGAGGAGGACGAGAAAATGGCGGAGCCTAGCGCTAAGAAATAAGAGAGGGATGGTGAATAGTGCGCCGAGTGGGGGTTAGGTCAGAAGTCGGAGAGTAATAGGCATAAGGAATTATTCGTTGTTGCTGCTCTTCTCCGATGTGACCAGGTAGAAGAAACAATTAGTTAATGACGTGTGGTGGGAGAGAAGAGTGATTGGCAGTGGGAGAAGTGTCGTCGATAATCAACTAAAGAAAAATAAATTGGGCCGTTGATTTGATTGAATGCTTTGAATATGCTGCACTGCAACTTGTAATGCGATAGCGATTCGGTTGGATCGGATCAGATTATATTATTTTATTATTTTTTTATTTGATTCGATTTGATTAGATAAATAATGGACACCCTACCTCATATCATTATACGCAAAGGATCTGCACTCCCAAAAAATCTCTATTTGATAATGGATGGAGAAGGTAAAAGTGAACCAATCACATCATGGTTGATAATGATCAATTATTAAACGGAGGGTTGAGATGATGTGACATTCCTTTTTGGCTTCTTTAATTGCTTGAAACCTTCTAGATTACAAAATGAAAACATTTTTTAAAAGTGAATATTGAAAGAACCATAGCCACAGATGCGAAATATTTATAATTTGGTGAAGTACTGTGTGCAAATTGTTGTTGGGACGCAATTTGAGAAAAAAAATAGAAAATTATGAAAGTATTAAAAAAACAAATTATGACTTCATTTCATTAATTTGTATATTTACTTTTCAATTAAATTGATTGTGTTCATAGTTTTACTTGAATATATCTGATTAACTTTTAATTAAAATTTATGTTAATTTAATTCGTATGAAAATTATTTGTAAATGAAATATATATCGACATTTTCTGTGGGGAGAAATAGAGGTCATGCCACAATTTCTCATTCTCTTTCCGAAATCGAACTCCCATGTTCTTAAAAATGTTTCATTTTTACTTAAAAATTTGCATCACGTCTGTATGTCAAGATCCTAACTTTGGTCCACTAGCAATTTGCGAAGAATTATTGTGCATCATTTTCTTTTTCTCTTTTTGAAATTAATATTTTCCGTGCGAGGTTGAGAGTTTGTCCGCTAGTAATTTCATCTCTTATAAATATTTAATTATTTTTTCTCAAAAAAATATTAAATTAGCGTTAGAAGGATTTGACTCCATTTTTATTTTTATTTTTATTTTTACAAGAAAGTTTTTGCCCAATTGCAAGCATACTGCAGTACTCAATATCCATGGATATCACAAGTGAAATGATATATTATACATTTTTTTTCTTGTATTTCTATTGACATCACAGGCATTAATTTGGATTCTTAATTAATTGACAATGTGTGATGCTAATTTAGAAAGCTAATTTGCTTCGCACATATCTTGAGCAGTACAATGACACCACCGAGGCTGCATTGGACGGGATACATACAATCATAAAGTTGTGCAAGGAGGCTGATACTGTTAGGCGTGTAGTTTATACCGGTTCAGTGGTTGCATGCTCGCCATGGAAGGAAGATTTCACCGGCTACAAGGACTTCATTGATGAATCTTCTTGGACCAAATTTGATCACCCTTACCCACATTACATTGATCACTTGAAGGTACATCTTTTTGGAAAAATATACTTTGTCCCATATATTGCCTCCTCGTTTTTCTCAAAAATCGGACTCTATCAGCGTCTCCTTCTCCTTTAGTACAGATTGTTCACTATATGCGATATAGTACTAGAGAGGATATTGGAGTCCCTGTATTGCCCCTCAATTTCCTTTATAAATCAACCCCCCTATAAAGTAAGTCAAGATGATGGGGGAAATGAAGGGGTGATAGATAGACCTTTAGAGAACATTAGAGATATAAAATCTGACATGGTTTGAAAATTTTATATGATTTGATCTGAATTTGATTTAATTCGAACCAATTTAAAATCAAATAACCTATAATTTAACCAAAATTAATTAAAAATCTGAATGAAACCAACATCCAAATTGATCTGATCTGATATAATTTAATCCAACTTGATTTTTAAAAAAAATCAAACTGACTCGACTCAATCCAATTCAGTCTGACCCGAACCCATCTGACCCAACTGATTGTCACTTCTACGGGACATCATATCAGCTCCCTTTTTTTTTTAATTCGGTTCTTCACTATTCATCATAGTCCTTAGATTTAACATATGCAATGCCAGTCAAGAGTGCGCTATAGGGAATTTGTTTTTCTCTGAATGGGAGTTCATCTAGCATGTTTAACTATTTTAATTGATTTTATTTTATCTTTGGTGTCTTTGACAAATGCAGAGTAAGACTCTGTTTTTTAATCATTCCGAAGGAGAAGTGCATGTTTTGGCAATGCAAACTGCAAATGGACCGACCAAATATGCAAAAATTGATACTCTAGTTTCAGCAATCCTCTCGTTTAAAATTTATGTTTCCTCACAGAAACCCTATATACTCAAGAAAAAAAGAAGAAGCGGTTAATAAGTAAACCCAAATGAAATGATCACTTGCTAGTTAATTGAAAAGTTATAAGATGCATGCTAAGCCAGCATTAAGACTGTGATCCTGATAATTTAAATAATTTTGGTAAAGGCGTAAGGCCATGAATTAATACAGTTGGCAATATTTCTATTGTTGCCATATTTTGCAGGATTATGTAAGCTCAAAAACCCTCTCAGAAAAAGAAATCCTAAATTACAACAAAGAAGGACAAGGACTCCAGGTCGTGAGCCTCGCGTGTGCACTGGTCGGAGGCGACACAATTCTCCCCTATGTTCCTGATAGCATGCAGGGGATCATATCGCCCCTAACTGGCACTGAAATATACCACATTATTTTGAAGTTCCTACAAGCTTTGTTGGGTTCATTGCCACTGGTTCACATAGAAGATGTTTGTGAAGCACATATATTTTGCATAGAGAGGCCGGTCATGGCAGGCCGATATCTCTGCGCAGTTGACTATCCAATGATGAAAGATATTGTGGATTATTTTGCTGAGAAATATCCAGATTTGAAGCTGATCAAAGAGTAAGAATCTTGTAAAGAATATAAATTAACCAGAAACAAAAGAAGAATAAGACGACAACAGTAGAAGGTTTGGTTGTAATTGTTTTTGTCTATTGAAATTATTTTTACTATTTTTAATTTCAGGGTGGAAGGAGAGGGGCAGAGCGTAAAGGGTTCTTCACAAAAGCTGGTTGATTTGGGATTTAAATACAAGTTTAGTGTTGAAGAGATTCTGACTGCTAGTGTGGAATGCGCTAAGAGATTTGGAGGCCTGTGATTTCCTTTGTTTTAGATATTTGAAGTGATTGAGATGTTAGAATTTTCTTGTTTGTCAAGCACTGGAACGCCTCTACTGATTGAACAGTCAAACTTTATTTATTGTATGACATTGTCTGGGGAGCAACCAAAAATTTAGGAGGGCCAACTTTTCTATAGACGGTTCACATTTTTTACAATATGTGCTTATAATTCTATCACATAGAATTTAGCTAGTGGTATGAATTGCATCTAAATTTATGATGTTTTTGCTTAATATTTGAGTCATCTCGCTTTAAATATCAAAATATTTATTTACATTAATATTCTCTCATTTTAGCAATTATCAATTTTTACTTCTTCTTAAACATTTGAGACAAATATTTTATTCAAAATATTACAAAAGTCAAATTTTAATAAATTTGGATCTTAAGTTTGTTGTAGACTTGTAGTCTTGTTGATTTTTTTTTGTAAAAATTAATATTTTCTTTGATCATGAATTAAATATTAAATTGATAATTTTATTAATGATTTGAGATAACATTTCAACTCATATGATCCTTCTCGTTTCACTAATGTAATTAAAGTAATTTAGTTAATATCTTTAATCATATAGTTCTGAACGACACAAATGTTATAATCATGATAGAGTTATTTAATCTTATTTAAAAAAAGGAAAATATTTAATTAATTTTTTAATTGTCTAAATTGTTTTTACTAATATTCCAGGGTGGTAGGAGAGGGACAGAGCGTAAAGGATTTTCACAAAAACTGGTTAATTTGGGATGTGCTAAGTGATTTGGCGGCCTATGATTTCCTTTTGTTAGATGTTTGAAGTGCTTGAGAAGCTAGAATTTCCTTATATGTCAAACTCTTTTTTTTCTTTTTTTTTTTGAGCAAAGATGAGAGTAAGCTCTCACCTTCTATTTATTAATTCACATAAAAGCATACAATAAGTAATTAAAGCTACGGTTTTTGGATGTGAAACACTAAAACACTATGGTGTTTGGATGACAGACAAGGAGATAACATCCAACCGGCCAGTTCGGTTCAAACATCAAACCGATTCAAATAATACTCTGATTAAATTTCACTTGTCTTTTGTAACACAGACTCGAATAAAACTTTCATTTGTATTATTACATATAAATTAACAGATTAACAAGTATGAATCATTTTATATATCAAATTGCAAATAAATAGATTTAGCAAGTTTTTGGTATCTCATGGGCATGGGACACTCCCTTCCGCAAAATTTTGGACGGGCTACCAGCCTACTTGGGTTAAAAATGGAGGCAATCCGAGCGACGCTGGTAAGGCTGATGTGTTGGGGATGGACAACGCACAGGATCGGCTGTGGCTGAGGGAACTGAGGGATTTGGAGTGCTGTGCGGAGGATGCAGTGGAGGAGATACTGTTCGAGTCGATGAAAGCTACTCGATCGGAGGAGTTCAAATTGGAGCTGTTGCTGCGTCGGAAAGGGAAGAGAAAAAGAGGGGAATTTAGCTCCTTGTTTTCTAATGCCCCTTCCCTTCCTGTTCTCGGAACTTCAAGATCACGAGGATAGCTGATAGGTGTTTCTCTTTTACTATCTATTTTTTATTTCTTTTTATTTGGTGGCGTGCCTGGAAAATTAGTTGCCACTAGCTCGTTCTAGATTTCTAATGGTTAATACTTAATAGGTTCTTGCAAAACAAGGATTTTGTAGCGGTATGGCTCCTTAATTAGGGCACATCGGTAGGTCTATCTCTGCAAATTCTATCTTCCTTTTCAGTTTTGTTCAGAATACGGCCTTTCAAATCAAAATAAATAAACTTTAATTTGTTACAATTGCAAAGAAGACCGTGAAAAGGCAAGCAACAACTACAAAACACTGGTGGTGTTTTGATTCCGTCTAGTGCATTGATGCTTAACCTTTTATACAACTAGTAAACCATTAATTTACTGTTTCTGACCTGTCAGAGAATCTTATATATGTGGATCCCTCTGGCAAATTAATTTATCTAATGGGAGATTTTTAATATTTGAACATAGCTGAAGAATCTTGGTAAATTCTGATGGGAGAAAGAAATTAATGATGAATAATGGAAATTTATTGCTATCGTGAGATTGCCATGCACCATGATCCCCTTGAGATAAAAGAAGAAGACAGGACACACATGTTGCATAATAACCCACCAACTCCAACCAGTTCTTTTCCCAACTGCAAACTTCTTGGCAGGGAGAAAGAGATGAATGATGTGATTGAGCTGCTGATATCAGAGAATACGGGCAATGAATGTATCTTCTCCTCCATCCCACTTGTTGGTATGGAGGTTGTTGGGAAAACAATTCTAGCACAACATGTTTTTTATATTGAGATTGTCAAATCTGGTTTTGATCTCATGATTTGGGCGTCTTTGCCACAAGAATTAAGTGTGGAGGAGGCTACATATCGAAAATATAAAAAGGTCCACATAGTCTCTTGGAGCTGGAATCACTACATCATGATGTGATTGCACAGGTAAAGGGAAAGAAGTTTCTTCTAGTTCTTGATGACATGTGAGATGAAAATCCGGGACATTGTTCAACCTTGACAGTTCCTTTAAAACATGGTGCTAAAGGGAGCAAGGTTTTGATTACTACAACTAGTAGCAAGGTTTGTCAAATCATGTCCTTGAAGAGGTACCGTTTGAGTTGCTTATGTGATGATGAATGTTGGTCAGTGTGCCAGCCTCAACTGTTATGTGCTAATTTGACAGAAATGGGAAAGAAGATTGCAGCTAAATATAAGGGCTTGTCACTGGCTGCTGAGGCTGTTGGTAGCGTGTTGAGATTATCAATTGTTAAGAAACACTGGGGGAAGGTCCTGGAGAACTATTTGTAGTTGGATGATGGAGTTCGGAATCAAATCTTGCTAGCGCTGATTGTTACTTATGAATTTTTTCTATCTCAAAAATGGTGCTTTGCATCAGTGATTTAAAAAAAATCGTCCGGCCAAAAACTGACCTGCTAAACCTGTCCTGCTAAACCTGTCCCCGCAACCCGACCCGTCCCGTGCTCAAACCTGTCCAAATCCGTGCCTGTTCAAACCCATGGGTTTAGAACGGGTGCGGGCAAAAGAATTTCGAAAAAAAACCTGTGTAAGACCCGACCCGCCATAACTCATGCCCAACCCGACCCGCCCTATCCTAATCTGTCCCGATCCGACCCGTAAAACCTGGGAATAAGACCTAGCAAACCCGTCCCATTTAACCTGTGCCCTTTGCCCGGGAAAACCCGACCCAAACCCGTTAAACCCGAGAAGAATTCAAAAAAAATAAAAAAAGCCGTTTATATATTTTTAATAATTATTTTTTATTTTCGGAATTTTTAAGAATATATTTAAATTTTTTGAGTTATTTTTTTATTTTGAAAAAAAATGAAACCGACCCGACCCAATCCGACCCGCCAACCCGACGGATCTAACATAGATCGCGGTCATACCCCCCAAATCTGATCCGTGTTAACCCATTCCGTCTAACTCGTCGATCCGTCCTAATCTGTCCGGACTTAATTCGATCTAATCCTAACTGGTCCCGACCCATTCTATTTTTAATTCACTACTCTGCATATCGTTCCTTGTTTCCAAAAGGCACAATTTTCAGAAAAGCAAGTTGGTACAATTATGGGTTGCGCAGGGTTTTATCAATGATGCTGTTGCCGAGGATTTTGATAACTTGGCTGACGGCTGCTTTTTGCAGCCTTCACCATCTCATAATCATTCTGGAGAAGTTTATGTCATGCATGACCTTTATCATGAGCTAGCTGAACTCGTATCTGGCCGTGAGTACAATAGAACTGAGGATTCAGAAGTGGCAAAAATTGGATGACAAAGCTGGAATTCATCCCTGGTCCACAAGAGCATCCCGTCAAAGAGGCTGTAAAGTCGGGTTCTCTTAATGGCAAAGAGTTGCACAGCTTCCTGTTTTTGGGGAGAACAAAA